>JAVXUP010002612.1:0-119249 GCA_033070095.1 Escallonia herrerae | reverse complement strand
GAATATTGTCGACGGACTGGATTCCGTCGCTAAATTGTAATTTACCGACGGAATTATCCGTTGAAAAAATTCCGTCGTTAAATATTATTAGGGACGGAATAATCCGTCGAAAAAGGTTTTTTGCAACGGGCTTTTTTCAGCGGTTTTTAGCGACGGAACTTCCGTCGCTAAAAGATTTTTAGTTTTTTATTTTTATTTTTGGAGGGTTTAATAAAAAATTGTAAGCGACGGAATGTCCCCGTCGCTAATAATTCTGTCGATAAAGTACGACGTTCACAGTCGGACTTTTAGCGACAGGGTCATTCCGTCGCTAAAAGCTATCCTTAAAATTAACCAGATCTGTTTCTCTCTCTCTCCCCGTTTCTCTATTCGAAAATCAGCTTCACCCCCGTTTCTGTCGGCGACTTTCACCTCCACGGTTCACCGCCGTTCTCACCTCCACGGTGCCCACCTCTGGCGACACGACATCCTCCCCTCGACGCCAGTAGACCAATATATACCTCCATTGCCGCCGCGCCAGCGCCGCCCTCCACTGCCGCCTCGCCACCAACACAGCCGCCGTCCACTGCCGCCGACAACCATTACTCGTCGGCCGCACTTAGAAGGTAAGTCACCCACTGTCAATTTTCTTTGGTTTGGCATGGTACATATGTCAATATTTAGCACCCACTGTTGTAATTTTTGGGATTAGATCATGCTACTTTGTTTAATTATGTGGTGTTTTGACTGGTTATCTCGAAAACTATGGTTGAATATTAAAAAAAATTAAAATAATTGAGGTGTTGATTTGATACTGCCCTTGAGAGAGAGGAGTCTGCAGGTTGGTGTGTTTTGGGCTGGGTGTGAGGAGGTGGTTATGGAGTCACAGTGATGGCAGCCGTGACTGCAAGTGCATTTTCTGAGTGCAGTGTGTGCGTATAGTGTGTTGTGTACTTATATATGTAGGTGGTGCAGTGTAAAGTGCTGAGTGTGTGTAGTGGGTAAAAGGAGTGGGCAGGCTGTGAGGATACATGGGGTGGAGGGAGAGAGGCTGTAACAGGCACCCTAAATTGAATGTCCTAAATCAACCAAACCCTAAATTGAACTAACAGAACCTCCTAATTGAACCCTAAATTGAAGTAATTAAACCCTAAATTGAATGCCCTAATCGAATTGAACCCTAAATTAAACTAATTGAACCCCTAATTGAATGCCCTGATCCAACCGAACCCTAAATTGAAATAATTGAACCCCCTAATTGAATGCCCCAAATCAACCGAACCCTAAATTGATCAATTGAACCCTAATTGAACCCTAAATTGAATGCCCTAACCCTAATTGAACCCTAAATTAAACTAATTGAACCCTAAATTGAATGCCATAATCCAACCGAACCCTAAATTGAACTAATTAAACCCTAAATTGAATGCCCCAAATCAACCGAACCCTAAATTGAACTAATAGAACCTCCTAATTGAACCCTAAATTGAAGTAATTGAACCATAATTAAATCCTAAATTGAATGCCCTAATCGAATTGAACCCTACATTAAACTAATTGAATGCCCTAATCCAACCGAACCCTAAATTGAAATAATTGAACCCTTTAAATTGAATGCCCCAAATCAACCGAACCCTAAATTGAATCAATAGAACCCCCTAATTGAACCCTAAATTTCTGTAATTGAACCCTAAATTGAATCTCCTAATATAATCGAACCCTAAATTGAAATAATTCAAGCGCATCGGATATGTGCATTTTGAACAATTTTTTCCCATTTGAACATTGATAATTTTAGGTTGTTAATTGTGCATTTGAGAATTGTGATTATTGATCTATGATTTTAGGTTGTTAATTGATGATTTTAGGTTATTAGCTGTGCATTTGAAGTAATTGCGATTATTAATTGATGATTTTAGGTTGTTAATTGATGATTTTAGATTGTTAATTGTGCATTGAGCATTTGAGATATTGAGATTATTGACGGAGGATGGGACCCAATTGGATTGAATGTGTGATTTTTGTTAATTTTTATTGCATTGAGCATTTGAGAATTGAGAATTGAGATTGTTGACGGAGGATGGGACCCAATTGGATTGAATGTGTGATTTTTGTTAATTTTTATTGCATTGAACATTTGAGAATTGAGAATTGAGATTGTTGACGGAGGATGGGACCCAATTGGATTGAGATACCTGTTAGTTAGCGCAGACACGGACACCACGTCTGATCGACGGTGTCCAACATTTAAAAAATAAATTAACGTATGCCAATGTGTCTGGAGGTGGGTGTCGGTGGGCGTCAGACACGTGTCCGGAGGCGTCGGACACGTGTCGGTATGTGTAGGACACGTGTCCGGAGGTGTCAGACACGTATCGGACACCATATCGACACCCTATATGAGGTGTCAGAATTGAGATTGTTGAATGTGCATTAAATTTAGGTTAGTTAGGTTAATGCGACATTTTTAGCGCTAGTTAGGATTAATCAACACTACTCGTCACAATTAAACCCTAATTAGGACTAAATAACCCTAATTAGTCCTAATCAACCCTAATTAGCTATAATTATCCGGAAGTAGCCCTCATTAATATTAATTAGCCCTAACATAACCCAATTAAGCCTAATTAGCCCTAATTAGGACTAATCAGCACTACTCGGCACAATTAAACCCTAATTAGGACTAAATAACTCTAATTAGTCATAATCAACCCTAATTAGCTATAATTATCCGAAACTAGCCCTCATTAACATTAATTAGCCCTAACATAACCCAATTAAGCCTAATTAGCCCTAATTAGGACTAATCAGCACTACTCGGCACAATTAAACCCTAATTAGGACTAAATAACCCTAATTAGTCCTAATCAACCCTAATTAGCTATAATTAATACTCGTAATTAACCCTAATAACCCAGTTAGCCCTAATTAGCCCTTGTACATCCCATAATTACTCCATATTGCCCAGAGATGGTTCAATTACTCGTTGTTTACAAACCCTGCCTTCTTTATATTAGTTGTTGTTTTGAGAAGTCCATTGGCAACGAGATGGTTCAACTCGTTGCCAACGAATTCTATTTAATGTGGAATTGGTAACATATGTAACGATCTTTCTGTAGTTTTGATATTTCGGAAAGATTCTTGCATATGTTATCAATTTCTGAACGCATGCATGCATAAAAACCCTTAGTTCCCGTTCAAAGGTACTCATTACAAAGTAATGCTTTGTAATGAGCCTTTGGATGTCCAGTTTGGACAATTTGGAAAAGCTAATTGTTTATAAAACAGTGTTTTGACTCATGCTTTGTGTTCTATGTCGTGGATATTTGGTACACGTTCTCGTGTGTTTCTCTGGGTGCATACAGATCTGGTGTTCTAACATCCGTCAAACCTTCTTGAGCAAGGTTAGATGAATGTTAGAACACCTAATCGATGTCGTGTACTTGGAGAAATGCGGGGAGGTGCTGCCGAATTTTTCACAGACATGGGACTAAGCATGAGTTATTCACTGTTTTATAAACATGTGCTTTTCTGAATGGGATAGGACCACTACCTGTTGAAGAGTGGAGGGGAAATGTTGTAACATTCATGCATTCATATTTACATCGGCAATGCCTAATCACTGGTCATAATTGAAGGTGGTATACAGTACGATAATTCAGTCGTCATGTCAGTCGATCGAAGTTGGATGAAAAGGAAGAATGCTGAAGATTTTGAGTGTCGCGTTGACGAATTTCTCGACTTCGCTTATGCGCATCCTGCACATGTTGACCTTGATAAGATAAGGTGTCCGTGCGGTAGATGTGAGTTGTTGCACTGGAGAAAAAGAATTGAAGTAAAATGGCATCTTCGTCGGTACGGTTTTATGGGTGGATACACAAGGTGGACGCAGCACGGGGAAACGATAGTATTGTCGTCCAACCTGGCTAGTCAAACTGAAGTTAGGGAGGAGGCACGATATGATTACCGAGATATGATTATGGATGCTGGGCATGCTAATGTTGACTGGGGTAACGACAGTCCACAACCGCCGAACGAGGGGGCTCATCAGTTTTATGAGTTGTTGAGAGCTGCGGAAGAGCCGCTGTGGGATGGAGCTCCGAAACACACACGGCTGTCTGCGGTTAGTAGGTTATTACAGTTGAAATCAGACCACGGGCTGAGTGAGAAAGGTTTTAACGAGTTTGTTACCTTAATCAAAGAAATACTGCCCGAAAGTGAAAAGCTACCGCCGTCGTACTATGACGCGAAGAAGATGATGAGGAAACTTGGGTTGAGCTATGACCGGATAGATGCGTGCAATAACGATTGTGTATTATTCTGGAAAGAGAATAAGGATTTGTCACGGTGTCCAGTATGTGATCATTCGAGGTACAAACCGGACAAAGGGAAGAAGAAAAACATTGCATGGAAGATATTGCGATATTTCCCGATCACACCACGGCTTCAGAGAATGTACTACTCCTCCAATACGGCTGAACATATGAGGGCTCACCGTGAGACTCGCAGCAACGATGCCGATGTGCTGACACACCCAGCTGATGGAGAGGCGTGGAAGGAGTTTGACCGCAGGCATCCAGTCTTTGCTCAGGAAGTTCAGAATGTTAGACTTGGTCTGGCAACCGATGGGTTCAACCCTTTCGGTCAGTCTACCACGCCTTACTCCTGTTGGCCTGTTATTATTGTCCCTTACAACCTTCCACCAGGCATGTGCATGAAGAAGCCGTATATGTTCTTGTCGTTGCTTATTCCGGGGCCGAAGAGTCCCGGTAAGGACATAGATGTGTATTTAAGGCCGTTGATTGATGAGTTAAAACAGTTATGGAATCATGGAGTCGAAACATATGATGCATCCCTTAAACAAAATTTTCAGATGAGGGCTGCTTTGATGTGGACTATACATGATTTCCCCGCATTGGGAATGACGTGTGGCTGGAGCACACATGGGAAGCTAGCATGCCCTGCTTGTATGGGCGTGAACCCCGGTCATACGTTAAAGCACGGCGGAAAGGCCTCGTGGTTCGGATGTCACCGTAAGCTTTTGCCACCGGGCCATCAGTTTCGTAGGCAGAAGGATAAATTTGACGGGACAATCGAGCGTGAGGTTGTCACACTGGACTACCCATCTGGTGAAGAAGTACTCTCACACCTGGAGGCACTTGATACTGACATACCACACGGTAAGGGTGTGCCGGATCAGAAGATTGCAGGGTTCGGGAAAGAGCACAACTGGAGAAAATTTTGTATCTTCTGGGAGTTAGCCTACTGGAGGACGCTCGTTATCCGAAACAACATGGATGTGATGCATATTGAGAAGAACGTTTTTGATAATGTGTTCAACACAGTGATGAATGTCAAGGGCAAATCGAAAGATCACCTTAAAGCGAGAAGGGATCTACAACAGTTGGGTGTACGCCGTGAATTGCATCCTCGGACAGTCAGTGGGAGGACCATACTTCCGAAAGCACCTTACTGTCTAGACAAGAAACAAGTGGAGAAGGTCTGTCAGTGGGTTAAGAATTTGAAGCTTCCGGATGGGTTTGCGTCCAACATATCTCGTTGTTGCAATGTATCGGAATGCAAGTTCCAAGGGATGAAGAGTCACGACTGCCACGTATTCATGGAGAGATTCATTCCTATTGCCTTCCGGGGACTGTTGCCACGGGTTGTTTGCGAGACTTTGACTGAATTATCTCATTTCTTTCGAGATATATGCTCTTCTACGATCCGGGTGAGTAACATGGAAGTGCTTGAGAAGAACATTGTGGTGACGATTTGCAAGCTGGAGAAAATCTTCCCACCTTCGTTCTTTGATTCAATGGAGCATCTGCCTGTTCACTTGGCATATGAAGCTAAGATGGGTGGACCCGTGCAATATCGGTGGATGTATCCCTTCGAGAGGTAATCCTTAAATTGTTACAGTTGTTCGTTTACACTTAATGCGACATCTGTTATCATTGATATTCCACCTAACTCGATTCGCTAAACTTCTAGGTTCATGTTCCATTTAAAGAAAAAAGTCCGTAATAAGGCTCGGGTTGAGGGCTCAATTGCGGAGGCTTACGTAATGGAAGAACTTGTAAACTTTTGTAGTCAATATTTCGGGCCTGATGTTGGTACAAGGTTAAATCAACTAGGCCGAAATGACCCCGGAGCAAGCACAAATTTGGAAGGGCAATTGTCAATATTCAAGCAGCCAGGGAGTCCGTTCGGCCGAACGTATACTCGATGGCTAACGGATGAAGAGTACAGTGCTGCAACAATATATGCCCTTCTAAATTGCGATGAAGTTTCGGCATTCGTTGAGTAAGTTAAAGTCTTAATTCACTTACATTGCTGTACATAATTGAAAGTGTGTGTTAAGTGAGTCAACTATATTGGTTTGCAGTGAGTTCGATGCGGAATCTTTAATCACTGATCCCGCTGGACTTGAATCTCATCGAAAATCACAATTTGTACAGTGGTTCAAAATCCGTGTAAGATTGTTTAACGAAATTATATTATGTGTTATATACAGTTCTGTGGCCAATTAGTATACTGATTTATCCTTAATTTTTACCGTCATCTACAATAGGTTCAGTCAATGGATAGACCAGTGGCCTCCTGCTTGAAATTACTAGCCGAAGGCCCTAACAAACAAACATCCTGTTACGGAGGCTATATCATCAACGGGTTTAGGTTTAACGTAAAAGATGATGACCGAACAAAACAAACCCAAAACAGTGGAGTCTTGGTCAACGGCGACTGTTATGCCGAGAATTGCATGGATTTTTACGGAGAGCTAGATGAGATTGTTGAGCTAACATATCTGGGTTCCCAAAACCGCCTGGTAATGTTCAAGTGTACGTGGTTCGATGTCACATGCAGTAGAGGAATCCGTGTTAGCTCTCAAGGGATTGTAGATGTCAATGTCAAGTCAAGACTTGCATCAGACGAGCCCTTTGTGTTTGCTAGTCAAGCTGTACAAGTCTTTTACGCGGAGGACGTCGCCAATCCCAAATCTCATTGGTATACAACTATCAAGTCCAAGAAATTGCCCGTGACATATGACAGTGAGCTAGACTCCTTTCAAGCCGACCAACCACGTGTCTTGTTCCCTGTTGAGGTCAACAACGAGGAGGACGATCTTCCTCTTCCAACAACACTTCTTGTAGGAGAAGAAGTCGTAGATGATGACGCGGAAGACGTGGAAAGTGTTGGAGATGATGTGACCGAGTCTACTGATGAAGAGGATGAATTAGAAGATGAAGAGGACGACGAGTCCCACGAAGAAGAGGACGACGGGGAAAGTGATGAAGATGATTCGCAAACTGAAAATGATTGACTTGTAATGTTGTAACATCACGGGAAAAATGTAGTAACATTTTAGAACTTGGTGTTTATTGATGTGTTTTTGCACATCCGTTCATATATATATATATATATATTGTGCCGATGATGATTTTTGCCAAATTATTGTTTTTAACGTGTTAATGTCTTTGTAATTTATCTATATGAAGTCAGATATGGATAGGATACGGGCTATTCGTGGCCGGGCTGGACGCCGAGCTGCTTCCTCCCCGGTGGGTCCCACCTCGTCATTGCCTACTGATGACGAGGCACAGAGTGATCGCGGACAGCAGATGGGGCCCCAGCCCCAGCCGTCGCCCCAGCCCGACGCAGATTCATCCCACACGCGCGTGCATTCTCCATCTTCCGTGGGTTCTACCTCAGGTATAGTTGATAACGGTGTTTCGTACATTTTCGCTAGCCTTATATTTGAACTGTATTAATGTCTGTGTTTTGTAGGATCTCGACGAGGCCGTGGTCCGACACGCGGGGTACGCATCGACCCCCAGCGTAAACAGAGAGTTACGCTCACGCAGGAGGGCCTGTAAGTACTAAAAATATCACCTCATGCCTTATATTTAAAATTTTGGGGTGTTAATTTATATTTGAACTGTATTAATTATTTATTTACTTCTTTGGCAGGATCCTGGAGAATCAGGCGAGGACGAAGATCGGCGTTCTTGTGAAGGGCCGATTCTTCGAGCCACGCCTGTACTGGAAGGACTGGGATGCCGCTGCGAGGGAGGCCCTATGGGAGGAGTGGCTGGTACGGTGAAGTATTTTTTTCAGCGTTAGTAAATGTTTAATTACAGTTTGTTTTATGTTGTTAATATTGAATGCCTTACAGGAGGGGTTCACGTTTGACACGCCTCAGCAGCAGGTACTGGGGCAGCAGGCTTTCTTTGCCTACATCGGCAAGAATTACCGCCGATGGCTCCACGATGCACGGGACCGGGCGAAGAAGGCGCTGCCCGCGGGTGCCCCGATGACGGACATGACGAGATATCCCCCACATTGGATATCTCACCGTGTATGGGGGGAGATGATAGATCGGTGGGCTGCGGATCCAGGTTGGGACGCCAAGAGTAAGAGCGGGGCTGAGAACAGACAGAACAGAGATCCGACGCACACGGGGGGGTCGGTGCCACACGACATCGTCCGACACATGAACGCGGTCGAGCACCCGGATCTGGAGGAGGATGAGGTCGTAGCTCTGACCTATAATCAGACGCACGTGCGGAAGAAGGACAAGGACGAGGCGCACCGGGCGGGCGACTATATTTCAGATATTGCCCGGCGGATCGATGTGAGTCAATTTATTTAAGTTGTTAATGTTTTTTCTTTCTATCCTCAATGTCTGTTTCGTTAATTAATGCCCTAACATATCGTTAAACCACTATTTTTGCAGGCCTCGTATGAACAGCTAAGGGGGTCCGAGCAGCAGTCCGGACAGCCATCAGCGTCCACTAGTACGGCTGCGAGTACTGGGGGGTTGAAGCGATGGCTGGATACGCCGGAGGTCGTGAATCGGCCGAAAGGCCGCATACGCGGCCTGCCTAGCACGACTGCTCGTGCCGTGATAGGAGCGTCCTCACCCCCTGCTGCCCCTCCACAGACACCGGCTCCTCGGCCTCAGTTGGACGACGAGGAGATCCAGCGCATTGCTACAGTGGTGGTGAGGATGATCAGGGAGCAGGGCACTGCTGGACAGGCCGAGCCGGCCCCGGATCAGCAGGATCCAGATCCGGGACTCGGCAACCCCTGATGAGCCCCTTCCCGTGCCCGTTCCTAGCTTCCCCCCCGCCCCCGGCTTGTACTCTTCTCCCCTCTCCTAACCGGCTGTATCCGGTTCCCGGCTTGTACATATGAGTCTTTTTTATGATTGATTATATATATTTCTTTCTGTATTGATTATTGCGCGTTGTTGTTGAGAATTGAAAATTGTATTACAGGTCTGGGTAATTGAAAAATAAAAAAAAATTCAAAAAAAAATTGACTTTTGGCGACGGATTAATTCCGTCGCTAAAAGTATTCCAACAATCAGTTATTTAGCGACGGAATATTCCGTCGCTAAAATATTTTATCCGTCGCTAATTTGACAAAAATGAAAATAAATTAAAAATTTAAAAATATAATTAGCGACGGAATATCCGTCGCTAATTAAAAATAAATCCGTCGGAAAAAATGACATATTTAGCGACGGATTGATAGGATTCCGTCGTAAACTATTAGCGACGGGCTTTTATACGAGGGATTTTTAGCGACGGTGAATCCGTCGCTAATTCTTTTAGCTACGGATTTTGGGCTTTTAGCGACGGATTTCCCCATCGCTAAAAGCCTGTTTTCTTGTAGTGAATGCATCTGCCTGAGTATTCTTGTGTCGGGGGATTTGATGAATGGTGAAGTTTTTAAACTTCACAACTGAAATTTTAACTAACTCGAGATATTGAGCCATTCTTTCGTCTCTGGCCTGGTAATCTCCCTGGACATGATTGACCACCAGTTGGGAATCACTATGAACTGATAGTGAGTCCACTTTCAAAGCATGTGCTAGCCTTATCCCTTGCAGAAGAGCCTCATATTCTGCTTCGTTATTTGAGGCTTGAAAACCAAAGCGAAGTGCGTACTCAATTGTAAAACCTTCTGGACTTATAAGAATGATTCCGGCTCCACTACTTTCAACGACTGAAGAACCGTCCACATAAAGATTCCAAGGATCTGTAACCTCAGAAATAACCAATTGAGGGGGGTCTTCCGGCAATTTACACTCGACGATGAAGTCTGCTAAGGCTTAAGCCTTAATTGTAGTGCGAGGTTTACATTGAATATCAAATTCCCCCAACTCAGCGGACCAGTTCACCAACCTTCCTGATGCCTCGGGGCTCAGAAAAACCTTTCTCAGTGGTTAGTCCGTTAGAACGATAATGGAATGAGACTGGAAATATGGTCGGAGGCGTCTAGCCGAAGTGATGAGGGCTAGCGCAATCCTGTTGATCTTTGGGTATCTTGTCTCTACATCTTGTAAGACCTTGCTCACGTAATAGATGGGTTTCTGGACTCCATCACCATCTCTGACTAAAACAGCGCTGACTGCGGCTTCGGTGATTGAGAGGTACAGAAACAAGTCTTCTCCGGGGAATGGCTTCGAAAGCAGGGGCGGAGAGCTCAAGTAGGTTTTGAGTTCTTCGAACGAGGTCTAATACTGGTCCGTCCAAGTAAAATTCTTCGCTTTTCTGATCTCCTTGAAGAAGGGCAAGCATCATTCAGCTGATCGAGCCATGAACCCTCCCAAGGCTGCAACCCTTCCTGTTAACTCTTGCACTTGCTTGACGGTTTTGGGGACGCCATCTTCATGCAACATGATCTGGTTATAACCAGAGTATGCATCCATAAAACTAAGCAGTTCGTGACCCGAAGTCGCATCGATCAGGAGGTCGATCCTTGGAAGTGGGTAGCTGTCCTTCGGGCATGCTTTGTTAAAATCTATATAGTCGATACAAATTCGCCATCTGTCGCCCGTTTTGGGAACCATGATGACATTGGCAATCCAATCCAAGTAGTAGATTTCTTCAATAAAGTTGGTAGTTATGAGCTTATCTACTTCTTCTTTAATCTTCTCATGTCTTTCTGGCGCAAAAGTCCTTTTCTTTTGCTTGACAGGTTTTTTGAAGGGATCAATATTTAACCTGTGGGTAATAACTTCGGGATCAATCCCAGGCATGTCTGCTGCTGTCCATGCAAAGACATCCGCATAGGTTCTTAATAGGTTTACCAGCTCGAGCTTGGTGTCTTCCTTGAGATTCGAACCTATCCGAACTGTCTTGTCTTCGTCTCCGGGATATACTTCAATGTTTACAAGATTTTTAACCAGTTCTCCCCTTTGCATCTTTGTATCTTCTAGGAAATCTTCGATAATGAGTGCTTCCTTGTTCTTCGATCGGCATGAAGTCACGTAGCACTGACGGGCTGTAGTCTGGTCTCCTTTCACCTCTCCGATCCCATTTTCCGTAGGGAATTTCATCTTGAGGTGGTAAGTTAACACCACAGCCTGCAACTGATTGAGTGCCGGTCATCCCAATATGGCATTGTATGCAGAGGGGACCTTTACCACCACAAAATCAAGCATGAGGTTGGCTTGTGTTGGAGGTGTTCCGATTGTGACCAGGAGTGCAATGATTCATTCAACATTAACTGAATGGTTGGAAAATCCATACAATGGCGAATCCATCTTTCGAAGACGGTTCGTCAGAATGTTCATCTTCCTGAATGCGTCATAAAACAAAATTTCTGCAGAACTTCCGTTATCGACCAACGCTCTTTTCACCTCAAAGTTACCGGCCTTGATTGTGATGACTAATGGGTCATCATGAGGCGTCTTCACATCTTTTAAATCTTCATCGGAAAAAAATATCGTAGGTACAGGCGCAGTCTTCTGTTTCTTGCTCGGGTTTTGGCTCGTTGTGCACACTTCTCTGGCGTATGCTTTTCGAGACTTTCCCGACGATCCTCCCGAGGCTAATCCTCCAGATATGGTATTAATTGTCCTTGCATGCTCCTCTTGATCTTCTCTTTCTTGCACTTCCGGGGGTGTTTGTTGCTGCCATCTTTGTGCCTATGAATTTTCTCAACTGGCCCCGTTTGATAAGGGCTTCGATTGCTCGCTTAAGTGACCCACAATTGTCAGTTGTGTGGCCATGATCGTTATGATAGTGGCACCATAAGTCCTTGTTTCGCTTATTTGGCCTAGATCGCATCTTGTCTGGCCATCGGAGAGCCTTATTGTCTTTGATCTCGTGAAGTATTTGTAATGGTTTGACATTGAAGGCTGTAAGATTTTTGAATGCAAATGGGTCTTTGGGATGCCGTTCGTCATGTTTAGAACGTTTCGACGGCTTTCCTCCTTGGGGAGTTAATTCCCGAGACCGTTTCTTCTGTTCTTCCGTCCCTTTTCCCGCCGTTCTCTGTGTGTCTCCAGGTATTCTTATGCTTGAATGTATTTGTTAGCCTTTTCGAGAAGGGCTTTCATATTACCTGGAGGACTTTTGTTCACAGATAATGCAAACTTGGATGCGGACTGAAGGCCGCGAAGGAATGCATTATACTTCACGGACTCGTTGAATCGTCCGAGAAAGCATGCCAAATACTCGTTTTTCTCTTGCACAACGTTCAGCAAACTCGCCAAGTTTTTCCTTCGGGAGCGACTGCTTATGAAGTGCTTCTGAAAGAGATCCGATAATTGGGCAAAAGAGTGGACGGATCTCGGTTGTAGAGATTTGAACCATGCATGTGCAGCCTTCCTCAGAGTGGTAGGAAAGGCTCTGCACATGACAACATCTGAGACCTGGAGGAGGAGCATGTTTGTTTTAAACTGGTATACATGTTCTCCCGAATCTCCGGTTCCATCATAGAGATCACATTGAGGCATTCAAAAATTGGGAGGTAGTTTTGCCTTCTCGATGGCCTCGGATAAAGGATATCCAATTTCTCAGGGGAGATCGCTCTGGACGATGATCTTTAGGGACCATCTTCCAGGGGTCCCATTCTTGAGTACGAAACTCAGGCGTCTTCTTTCTGTGGATAGATCTTCGAGGTGTTTCAGCTTTGGCAGCCTGTGCTGGAGAGGAATTGGTGCTGTCTTCGACTGAAGGATCGCGATGGTAGCATGATCCACTCCTGGTCACGTGCTTTTTGCCCTTCTCTTCGGGATTAAAATTCGGATCGGCCGCTGACCTGTATTTGCAGCCGTAGCTCGATCTGGAGGTGAGACGGAGACGAAGGTCACTGGGGTCGAGATGTGAATGGTGAGTGGACCGCAGAGCCACTGCCATGTCGAGCTTTTGTTGGAGAGTATTCACCATATTTTTTAGTTCGTGGATCTCTTTCGTAAGGTCGGCATGGGGTGTTTTGAATAGCTGACGGTTTAGGCGATGACGAAGATCCCTGTTTTTCAGAGTAGGCGTTAGAGATCGGTTTCTCCGAGGTCTGATTTCTGATTCGGGAGTTGCAGATGTTATGTTAATGTATGCACCTTCCGCAGAGCCGATATGACGACGTGAAGGTGTCGAACATTGGTCACGACTAAGTCGATGAGAGTTGCTCGTCCGGGCGTGAAGGTGTTGAGAAGAATTATGTGAAGAGTCGCTAGAAGAAGAGTGACTGGCCATGTTCCCTGTAGGGGTCCCACGGATGGCGCCAATCTGTTGTAGCTGAAAACTGGATCGGGAACCACACCAGAGATAAACTTGCAAAAGAGAACACGGAGTGACCGTCGGGTGGGGTTCCGGGGGGAACGCTCCGATGCTTAAGTCAGAGATGGCTAGTGATATAGAACTCTGAAGAAGCAGTAAGACACAATGTGTAATTGTGTGTGCAATTGTCCATACCTAAGGGGTTAGACCCCTTTATATAGTAGTAGGAAGGAGAGCCCTAGTAGAACTAGGTCTTCTCCAACTCCAATCAGAATCGAATTGAGATCCTAGAGGATCACATGTCAATCCTTGCTGATTGAGTTAAGGCCTTTTTAGGATTCTGCTTGGTGACCGATATGGTAATTGCTTTAATCAGCAATAAGCTAGCAACGGCCTAATCAGCAACTGCCTAATCAGTAATAAGTCGACCTGGACCACGTGTCATAACTGCCACGTGTCGTCCGTAGATAGGAGGTGTATTTTTGGCTATATCACACGCTAAAGAGCACAATGAGAAGGCCTTAGCTAGGGTGAAAGTTGGGTCGGGTATAGATGGGTTTAATCAACCCAATTTAAGAAAATGTTGGTCTTTTAACCGACCCAACCTCACCTAATCACAAAATGGTTAGGATGGGTTGGTGCAATATGAAACTGGTTATCTTGGGTTGTGTTTTGAAAACCTTTTTAATATATGTTCTTGTAATATTTCGTGTTTCATAGTAAATACTATAATTGAGAACCACCACCACCAGCCACCACCAACTGTCGTTGCATCCTCGGTCGCTACCACCTGTCAATGCTGACAACCACTAACCACGATCACGCACCTGCCACTGCCAGCACTGCTAAGCATCGCTAACAGCTGCCATCCCTTACCTCCGACGTCTGCCGTTGGCCCCCATCTCTACCAACCACCGGCGGCCACCACCCCTATCACCTCCGCCACCCATCGACAGTCGCCACCTGCCACTCCTACCGACCTTTGGCCTCCAACACCCGTTGCCACCCACTAACCACCTGATTGAAATCGTACCTTCACCTCCATCAACCACTTGCCACCACCACGGTCGGGTTGAGGTGGAACCAAACCCGACATAAACTAAGTTGCATCCCTAGCCGCAACTCACTCCATTGTAACTGGGCCCAAGATCTACCCAGTATCTAGAGAGAATTTTGCGTACTTACTCAGCTAGTTATGGCCTCTAGAACTAGAACCTTTCTTGATAAAAAGCTAAAGTACCACGAATGCAGACAGATGATAGGTATGATCTTCTTACACAGCAGAAGCACGCTAGGCCTATTGTCAAAGTACGTAACACCATTTCTACTTGGACATTGGAGCTAGTCAATTTGCAACTCTAGGTCTTCATTAAAAGGCATTCGTTAAAGCTTGTGAAAGTGGGATTGACGGAGAAATATAAAGCATACCTCCGTTGATATCTTGAGCTGCTGTCAGTGAAGTAGACAACCCCGTTACTCGGGTGAATGTCCAAGCTATTGGTGAATCTGAATGGAACACCTTGGGCTTGTGTCACAACCTTAGTAGCCAGGCCACCGTAGCCCCCAACAACAAGAAGGCCCAAATACGCATCCGCGATATAGAGATCTCCGGTATTTTCATCAAAGGCGAGGCCCAATGGGCGGCCACAAATATGCTCTGTTCCACGTGACCCATCACAGCCACCTCTGTTGACAAATTCAATGTTGTGAGAAGCAGCAACAAAGAGGACCCTTTGTTTTTAGAGCTAAGATTGAGGCCCGTTTGACAAAATTTGTTTTAAAAACTTTGTAACCATTTTTTTCAATTTAAAAAACCAGTTTTTAAACTGACTGGTTTTTTTTTTCACTTTTGGTTTTTTTTTTCGACCACCACCACCACCCTCCCACCGCCGGCAGCCACCTCAGGCGACCACCGCCGGAGACTGCCGGCCGCCGGCAGCCACCTCCGGCCGCCGGCGACCACCGCCGGAGACTGCCGACAACCACCTCCGGCCGCCGGCGACCACCGGCAGCCACCGGCCGCCGGAGACTGCCGGCAGCCACCTCCGGCCGCCGGCGACCACCGCCGGAGACTGCCGGCAGCCACCTGCTATGTGACTGCCGGCAGCCACCTTCCGGCCGCCGGCCACCACCGCCGGTGACTACCTCCGGCCGTCGGCCACCACCACCACCACCGTCGACCACCGCTAGTCAAAATAAAAAGGGTTACCAAACACCAAAAAAAAAACCTCAAAAAAAAAGGGGTTATCAAACACCCACTTGTTTTTATAAAAAAAAAAATTAAGCTGGTAAAAACTGAAAACCAAAAAAAAAATTTTGTCAAACGAAGCCTGAGATTTGTTTGCCATTTTTGTGATTTACTTGTCA
This sequence comes from Escallonia herrerae, assembly GCA_033070095.1. Taxonomy (NCBI): domain Eukaryota; kingdom Viridiplantae; phylum Streptophyta; class Magnoliopsida; order Escalloniales; family Escalloniaceae; genus Escallonia; species Escallonia herrerae. The sequence continues at coordinate 103,386 of JAVXUP010002612.1, read as the reverse complement.
TTTTTGTTCACTTTAAAATGTATAATAAGTTCGTGTACTCCAAAATGTATAATAAATTCCATGTTAAGAAGGTCGCAATTTTTCGACACCGATAACTGTTATGACGAACCCTGAGTTTTTAATTTTTTTTTTAATTTTTAAAAGAGGGTTTGGCACGGACTCCTGCCAATTTTACAAGCATGACGAGAATAACAAACGAGGGGGGCATAAGGACTTACCTCATAAACCCGAGGAAATAGAGGAGCCAAAGTTTTATCTAAGATGACTGATAAGTTACGTTTTTACTAGTTTAATTTCTCTTCCTCCGCTGCCTTCAGTGTGATAATTATTTTGGACATAACTTTATGAACTTCAAACTAGAGTTATTCACGGTACTGCTCTATTTCTTGATGAAAAAAATTTGGCTGCTACCCGGGTTGAGGAAATTTTTCTCTTACCCCCAATGTAATGACAATTAATGATTGCTAAATCTTTCTAGTGGCTTTTATTTAGTGACACTAAAAAAGTACTTTTAAGAGTTGTTGCTGAAAGTGTTAACAGAAAAGTCACTAGAGACATTTAGTGACTATTAATTGTCACTATATATGAAATTGGAGGAAGATTCCTACAATCGGGATAACAACCAAAGTTTATTCTTTCTCGATGTATACTTTGTGGTACCAAAGTTTCACAGGTGCCATAGTTCTTGGCATTCTAAACCAGCTATTTCCTATCACAGGGCATTTCTATTATAGAGCAGATTGGGAGCTCTGGGCAGGTGGATTAAGAGAAATGGGTGATAGGGTTAGCAACCGAATTTGAGAAAATATTTCTTTGTTGTCACCTATGTGAGTGAGTGAGACGAAGCACAAAATAGCCGATATCAATTATACATCATTAATGCTCTCTATGGCAAAAGAAAGGAATAATTTTTACTGTGCTAACAAGGTTGTAAGAAGATTACAACCCTTGTGCAGCGACATCGTCATTAATGCTTTTAGTGACTATTATTTAATGACACAAAGATGTGTGGTTAAAAATTATTACTGAAAGTGTTAGCAGACATATCATTAACTATACTTATTTCTAATGATCGATATCCGAGGTGGAGTTGTAACTATGTTACGAGCAAAAACTTATTTGAAAGAGAGTATCTTTCATGTCTATCATCAGAATCCGTCATATAGTATGTCATCGGTCTCACTCGCAATGAATATTTCTCACTGAATCGGTTGTCTTGTCTCATTTATTAAAGGAAATAATGCGTATTATCATAAGCTTATACTCTGGCTTCAACAAGGATTGTCAAAAAAGCTATAACTCTCCGTATATGGATTATTAATGGTCGTAAATATTATTAGTGATATTTATGCAAATACTTTCAACTATAATTACTTTAGCATTACAAATTAAAAACAAAGTAGTGTAGTTAGCAACCATTGAAAATTTTTAATAGAAAACCCGTAGACCAAAATAATGTATTTTCTCCTGGTACATAGGGTAGCCCTAATTACCAAAGCGGTCACGAATTTTTTTCAAGGCAATGCATGTGTTGGGTGTGTATCAGTGACTTCTATGAATTTTTTGGTCAAAAGTCGCAAGTGCTTAGACCCAGGTGCGTTGATACTCTTATTGTCGGACCTGTATGCGACCGAACTTACTGTGGATGACTCAATATTTCCACAGCATACTTGGTAAATTTTTGGAGAGGCATTCAGATTTGTTGCTATGCCTATTATGGGACTATTGATCCTGTTAAACCTAGTTCCAAGTGACAACTCACTGTGGTTGCATCTACTAGGCGAGCCCATTCTTATGTAAGTACGCCCAAGAAGTGATTTGGTGGGTACAGCATGGCTTGACTTATGTCGAAAACGCTTGAGGAGAGATATCAGCATCCTTATAGGCAGACGCAGTCGCCTTGTTTTGAGAGGTAAGGTTCCTTTTTCTTTTGTTCTGTACGAATGGAAGAACCTTAAAATTAGTAAAATAAATTTGTAGTTTCTCTTTTGTGGACCACAACATGGTATGATTTGTTCATCCTAAAATCTTGTACACGAGAGTTGAACGTATGTGCATATTGTTATCTCTATTCTTACACACTGTAGTTTTTAAGGTTGGCGAAAGTAAGAATAAGGAGAAGAAACTGCAAACGATTGAGCATCCGAAATTCTTTTGGGTAGGCATCACTAAAAATGTAGGCCTTTTAATGTTTCTCAATATGCTGGCCAGCCTAGTGAAAAAGTAAAAGCCTACTGCTACTTGCACACCTCAATTACTTGTTAAACCCTAAACCGTGGTGCATTTGTCAGTAATGCATTTATATTGACAAATCAAGGCGTGAACAAATTAACATTTGAAGACGTGAATATAGACATTGCCGGTTGGTGCATGCTACCATATATAATTCAAAATCGTGGTTTTGTTTAGACATTCTCATAATGTGTGGCAGTCCGAATTATAGACTAAAATACTTCAAAAGTAACAAAAACAGAATGCGTAATTATTATCGCATTTTTCTTATTAGAAGTACTTTTTCATATGGGAATTATTGTTTTGGTACTTTTAAATTGCAAATAACAAGCCATGTACTGTTACTCTGTAAAAATGTCGTGTATACAAGGCACAATCAAGCAAAGCAGGAAGTGTCAAAATTTGGAAGCGCCAACTTGCAATCGGTAGCCAAAATGTTGACCGTTAGTGTGGTTGCTCATAAGAAGCCACGGCTTCATATACACCACGAATATAGTGCACTGTGCATGAGAACTGTTACGTGAACGCAACCAATACATATCTATGAACACGAAGTTTGCATGGGCTGCATACGGGTAAAAACAGAATTTCATGTTAAGATAGGGAGCTCACCTAACCGGAGAAGTAACGGCAAAATCGATCCACCGGCGTTCATGTTCTTGCCACTTGATTATCCGGCCATCCGATACGCCGGAGTATGGACCGTCACCGCTGGGGTCAAATGCAAAGCTTTCAGGTCCAACTGCACCCACCACTGGTATCACTTCCCAATGCTGAAACTCACTGTCGGATGACTTCTCGGCATCGGAATGATGAGAGAGAAGCCTAAAGTAGTCAACCGATAACAGGGTGGATATGAAGATTATAGTTGATGCAGTTAGAAAGACCTTATTTGAGCTCATTTTTCTGGAGGGGGGGTTCAAGGGGTTGGGGAGGGAGGGAGGGAGGGAGGGAGGGAGAGAGAGAGAGAGGCCACAAAATTATGAAGGGATTGAATAAGGGGGAGAGATGAAAGATGTGATAGCTAGGTAAACTACCATATTGGTATTTGGTACAGAGATTGTTACATTACAAGTTTGCTCTCAGATTTTGTCGATAAATGTTAGTGAGACCACTATGCAAGTACCATGCAAGTCCTCTAGATTGAATAGCATACTAAAGTAACGCAAGTATGCGTAAATAGCTTACTAGTACCGAATCTTAATTAATAGACAACCTACAAAAATCATGCAATTCAATAGTTTGTGTTTAGAAAGTTGTCCAAGCGGTCTAACAAATTAAAGTTAGGAAAGTTACTTGATTGTTTAATAATGTCGAGTGCGCAGTCTCTCTCAGAGAGCGCAAGTTACATACCACGGAATATATCCTTCAGCAAGCCCTAGTAGTCGCATATAATATAAGGTAAATACATATCAAAATAGATTTTTCATGCAAGTGATGTAAACTTTTAATAAGCTTTGGCCTACTATTGCAACTTTAATTTCATAAGAACAGGTTATATGTCAACTAACGTGCATTTATGGAGTTGCAACTCTTACTATATTTGACCTGCGAGCCCCCTCGGAGTAGCCCGCACCTAATTACCAACTGTCCGCGGGACCACGTTAGTCTACTATTTGTCAGTGACCATTTGATTAACTTATTTTGTAGCCAAAAATTATTTTGATGATAAAATATTTAAAATTTTAATAGTAAAAAGGCGGGGACAAGTATATAAAGGTTGTTAAAATAAGCGTTTTATTAATAAAGTAGTTTCGGTACGGCATAGTATCAGAACTATGTAACATTAAAGACCAGACATTTGATGTGCAACTAGGATTTTAGGAAGAAGTTACAACCTCCCATTTAACGCTAATTAATTGTTTCTAAATATGATTATTCACACTTTGGCATATATTATCAGCATAAAATCATGATAACATCCTTTTTAGCGTCATTGATCAGTCATAACAAACTATATTTATCATAGAGAGCTACTGAAATTGCAGCTAAAATTCACAATTTTGTATACCGTTTGGTTTCTTTCTCCTATTAAGTTTCAAAATTCACAATTAGCCACCATAACTTTTGGAAATCAAGTACAAGAACTCCCGGGGACTACCATCTAGCACATAATAAACATTAGTTAATTTTCTTTTATTCTGCCTCTTGTCCTCTAGTTTCTGCTTCAAAAGTCGTGAATACTTCAAACTATTGATCAAAAACCTTAAAACATATTCGTATTGTTAACGTTCTAGCTTTCGCTTCGACGGTCTTGAATAATTCAAACTATAAGAGATCTTTGCACTGCACTCTCTTCATCCTAAACTTCTCTCAAATCTTTGTCAACTCTACAACATTTTCGCACTGCACTCTTCATCCTTAAACTCTCTCAAATCTTTACGAAGTCCATTTCGACTCCACAATGACCCTTCTATCTCATTTGCCCAAGATGTCCAAAATAGCATATTGATCGAGGTATAGGTTGGAATACTGAGATCCACACACAGTGCCTGTCAACATGATTTTGTTGAACCGATATACAGAAAGCGTACGTGATAAGTTGGAGCATCCGGAGAAATTGATGCCATGAGAGGCATAATTGACAAAGCTGCTGGGCGATGGCCACCAATGACTTCCCGACATGTAGAAACATCATGTCAAATTCCTTTTAAACTTTTGCTTGGTTTTGGTTGCATCCTCTTAGTGGAGGGGATTCTAAGGCAAGGATAAGAGGGCATGGCATGTTTAGGGCCCAGTCCCTAGTCCCCACCTGATTATTTAGGAGTTAGGACTGAGTCAGCAATTCCCGGGGAATGAAAATTTCTAGTTTATGTTGTTGGGGAGATTTGGAAATTGATGATTTGTTGGTTGGAAGCATAAATCAGAAATGGATCGTGTTGGCCTTGTAAAATTGTGATTTGTTTAAGTTTGTTTACACGACTTTTTAAGTTGGGTAAATTGCGCTCAACCTTCTAAGATTTACATAGCCGTCTCACTTAAAATTTTATAATTTCAGTTGCATCACATAACACCATAACATTTGAAATTAGTTTCAATTAGATTCAAAATTATATCTCCATTTGAAAAAGGTGGACAACCATCCACCTTGAGGGGAAAATATGTCTTTACAAGACAAACACGAATGAAAACACACCTACACCCCATGAAAGTCACCACCAACCACGTCTTTCCACACTTAGGGCTGTATATGAACTGAGTTCAAGTCGAACATGGGTGTATTCAAATTCGGTTTTCTTTAAATTTTGGTCTGTTCGAGCTCGGCCCGAGTTCGTTAAGAGCAAAAAATTCAATGTTCGAATTCGGCTCGAGTTCGTGACCGAAGAACTCGGGCTCGACTCCTTTAACAATACGAGTCGAACTTGAGTTTGGAAACTCGCCTCGTGTTCGAGTTCAACTTCCAACAAATCCCTAAATCCTTAAATCTGCAAAAGAAATCCTCAAATCTTTCAATCTAATCATGCTAAAATGAATTTAAAAATGATATTATAGAAGATACAAGAAGGATGCAAAATAAAACACTACAAATTAAAAAAGATCTTGGAGATCCTGATCTATTGGCGATGAAAACAATGAAACGGCATGAGGCATGCGCCGGTGAAGGAGAGATGATGACTTCGAAGAGATGCACCGGCAACGGGGGGATGAAGACTTCGAAGACATGCAACGGCGAGATGATGACTTTGAACTTCGAAGAGATGCGATGACGACATCGTAGACAAGCGGAGACGGCGTCGTTGACTGCTTCGAAGCCATGATGTGCATGCGTGGATAGGGAGAGAGAGAGAGAGGCGGGGTGGAGGGGTATCCGCGATCTGTGTGTGTGTGACGAGGAAGGGATGGAGAGCAGACGGCTGCGGCCATGGCTTGTGTTGTGTGTGCTTTGTATGTGTTTAGATTTAGGTTTAGGTTTTAGTTTATATAGTTAGGGCTTCTTAGATGTTGGGCTTCAGAGATTGGGCAAATCCCATGGGCTTGGGGTTTTAGGCTAATTAACTTTAAGGCCTCAATTTAAAGTAATAATTTATATGATTATGAAAATGTTAATTTTTTAAATATATTATAATTAATTTATTATTTAGACGAGTTGTTCGCGAACATATTTGCGAACATTTTGGAGTGTTCATGTTCGGCTCGTTTAATAAACGAGTTATGTAAACTTGTTCATGTTCGGTTCGTATATTATATGAATGAACGCGAACGAGTTTTAAGGAGAACGAACCACGAGCCGTTCGTGTGAACGAACGCGAACGAGTTTTAAGGAGAACGAACCACGAGCCGTTCGTGAACGGCTAGGTTCATTTACAGCCCTACCCACACCCACATCCTGGCCACCCACATCTCCTCATTACACACCAACATCTGCACACCCAAAAACACCCCCCCCCCCACAAACACACCTCGAAACGCACATCCATAATCTCACGGTGGTGGGCCACCCCAGGTCAAGTACAAACATTTCTTCATTAATTGACAATAACTATTCTCAATCTGGTATGTAATTGTGAGTCTTGTGCGTGTCCATTGGTGGTCGGTGATGGTGATGGGTAATAGAAATTTGGACGGTGGGGGGGGGAGAATATAGGCATGTGAGTGTTGTTTATAAGTTGCAGGTGTGTGTGCACTGGTCGTGGGTGATGGGGGATGGAAGGGCGGGGCACTATGGTGCATATGGGTGTGGGTTTGGGTGCGTGGTGGTCAGTGATGGTGATGGGTAGGAGTGCAACTTGAGCCTGACAATACGTGGACAACCCGTGCCAACCCACAGAAATATGAGCTGAACATAGATAAAGGTTTGGACAAGCCCGTCTAGCTGGTGAAAAAACCAGCTGATCTAACTATTATATAATATAAATCACATGACTCATGTAGGGGGTGTGGACATAGGTATATTTAATCAGAAGACAGGCCTGGAGTGTAATGCACTGAACTTTACACCGACCTTACCATCTCCAAAACACTGGGGGATTTTTCTAAGTTTGCGAGAAGTCGTATCAAAGTTGCACCTAGTTTTGTACTGGCATGCTAGACCACCACGGTGGGCACTAGGCAGTGCGTTCGAAATATCTTTAGTGGCGAGCACCAGGAGATGTGTAAGGAAGTCAAGAAGAGCTGTTATACTATGCGGGGTGCAAGCATAAGACGGAAATCGGAGGAGTTGTTTCATCCCATTTCGGAAGGCGTACGGGATTGGACGTAGTAGCTGTCACAGATTAGTTGTGTAGTTGCTAGCACAAGTGCGCACGTGAATAAAGTTATTGGACCACACAATGAGCGGTGACGTGTAATGCTACATTTTAATGCACCAGGCTTTGCACCGACCCGTAAACATCATTTGGACATTGGAGCTCGAGGGCTTATTTAGGTTACATAGCCAGTTGTTTCTGTGTAAGAATGCCCCTAGATTGATGCAATTAGTTTGCGTACGTGATGACAAAGATTGAAGCTTATTGTAATCTTCTTATCCGTGTAGAGGATCCTTGTGCCTGGCCCCCAGCCACACGAACGGTGCAAGAAAGATGGTTGTATTAAACACCAAAGAAACATCAGATCCCCCCAGAACATTTTCCATCTAGTCTCGTTGAGAATCAAGTTTGCAACATAAAGAAGGAAAGCACATGATGAAAAGCCCATCATATGAGCGTGCAATCTTTACGACAAATCATAAATGCCAATGAAAGGCATCATCACCGAACCGATCCACAACTTCCCGTTTCTCTCCTCCACTTCGCTAATAAACCTCAACCTATTTCCTCCACTGTCTTCTAAAACATTCAAAATTTCCCCTTCCTCACTTAGCTTCATTGCGGTTGCCTGAGCCTTCCCTCCTACTAAGAAGTAGTGCAGTTGCTTAAAGCTAAGCGGAAGCTCCAGCAATGTCTTCCCAACCCATGAATCAGCAATAGACCACTTTGCTAGAGGTCCTCTTTTGGCATGCAAAGCCACCCAAAACTCCCCTTTTGAATTCCTCCTGACATTGTCCGGAAATCCAGGCAATTCAGCAAAAGTTTCATGATTTCCAGCATTAGGACCCTGAAGCCAAAACCTTATGATCCTACAAGTAGTCGTTTCCGCTACTAACACAAATGAGCGATCTTTGCTAAGCGCCACACCATTTGCAAAAGCAAGGCCACGCAGTAGAACCGTTACGTTTTTGCTTGCTTTATCATATTTCATCAACCTGCCTGTCTCGTCCTTGCTTAGAACCGATGAGATGAATTGCCTGCATGAATGCATAGAAATATGTAAATCTGACGACAGTAAGATGAGGAGTGCTGTTTTCATTTGCTATACAGGTACATCTATTGCTCATGCTAGTGGGCTATTTATTGAATGTGCTTAAGATATTAAGCTAGGGAAGAGGATAGAGCGACTTTTATGCAATTGTGGGAGGTCTATACAGTTCAATTTGAACGAAAACTGGTATTGCTGGTAGGGCAATACAGGCAACACAGTTTTTAGAGTATCTGATTTTGTGCTTTCCAAGAAATTTTTTTGCTTGGATATTACCCCCATTTTTTTTTTTATAAACTTTCCAAATATAATTCCACTTACTAATGTAACTTTCTCAGTGGCCCTGTATTTCCTCCTTTAGAAAACTCAAAAACATTTTCCATGGCTACAATTCAAAGCCACTTTTCTCTCCATCTGAAAGTTTTTCCCAGAAGCTACAAAAACTGTGCTTTCAGAATTCTAACAAGATTAAGCATTTTCAAATCTTTGGTGACCATATCCATACAAGATTTTCTATTTGGAAAACTGGATATATGACATATCTAAAAACATGAAAGAGGGAAACTTTTTCAACCAGGGCATCAAATTTCTCACCATTGTCACTAATTTCTCAAAATTGTATCACCACCAAATTTATGTGCCACAAGAACGAACTAGCTTTTCCTTTGCAAAGTACTTTGGGAACGCAATCTAATACCACTCTGTTCTTGCTTTCATTCAAAAACAAAATTACCTTCTGTGAAACCTTGTGCTCGTATCTGTGAAGTAAATGATGCCTTCATGGTCATCGATGTCCATATCGTTGGTGAAGAGTAAGGGCCGACCTTCTACTTCGGTAACTATTTGAGTAGCCAAACCTCCAGCTGACCCTACTACTTGAAGGCCTAAGTAGGCATCAGCAATATAGAGATCTCCAGTACTCTGATCAAATCGTAGTCCTAATGGCCTTCCGCATACATGTTCCATTTCTGGTGCAAATGGGCGAACACACTCCTTCCTTCTCAAAAAGAAACGTTATTGTGTCTATTAAGCATCACAAACAAATCAATCATATTGACATTACTTTCTTAGAAGTTTAATTAAGTATGACTTAAGCGCTCTACATGTACATTCTGTGCGACAGTCGTCGAATATCTAGTTCGAGGCTTCGAGCTTATGCTCACCTAGAAATAGCCATTTTACTAGAAAAATACAGACACCTAGATGTAAATTGGCAAGGTTAAAGTGGTGAACATCCAGTTACTATAAAAAAAAAGTTTGAACTTTTCATTGTCAAGCGTCAAAGGTTCATCCAAAGTTGTTCATTTGGATGGTTGGTATTTCTAGCTATGAATTGTAAGAATATAAGAGACTGTGCATGATACTTCAAAAAAGCAGAGAGGATTAGGCTACATATGACTCGAAGTTGGGATTTTTCTAGAAACTAACATTAAAAAGGTTTTGTAAAATATAAAAGATCCTAATTATGGGACAGTTAACTGCCCTTGGGAGTATGAGCTGGCCAAAAAGGTAATGGCAGGATAAAAAACATTGCTCTTGGTTTTCCCATTTCCTTCCTATCGTTTCCAAAATTGGTGTTGGGCTATTACCATTTCAAGAAGAGAGAAAGGATTAGACATCCGCTCTTATAAGGTCTCCAGTTCTCGTCTTTAAAATTCTTGATAAAAGTCTTTCTTTTCTGTTCTGGCATTCTCACATCACTATAAAGTCTAGACTAGAGGAACTTCTTGTCCATGTTCTTGTCTGAGAAACCCACTTGACCTATTCCCTCTAGCCGTGTTAAGTTAATGATATGAAATTGATTTTGATCATTGAGCGGATGGAAATCAAAGTGCAATCGCCAAAGTTGGCTCCCAGAAAGGGGATAACGGAAAGCTCGGGCAAGGGTGCCGAGGGAAGATCCTGGGACTGGTGACACAACTGCGAGGGCTCAAGGTCATAAGGAAGGGGAGACTTGGGGGTTGACCCGAGGCCACGACAAGAGTGACTTTTGCATGGTGAGGTCGAAGGGAGCGGAGATAGTACCAGGGGCAGTAAGACGATGCCAATGGAATTAAGTTGAGAAACAGGAGCCGGGCGGTGGGGTGTTGGGGAAGACATGAGGCATGCGTGCCCGACAAGGGCGTCACAAGGTCAGGTAGGGTTGATGTCGGTAAACAGAGTTGAGACTTAATAGCGTGGGCTCAAGCCACCTTGCGCACCGCCTACCAAGTCCCTGTACAGTGTCAGGCGGATGGTAAGGTACCTGGCCCGCTTGGTGATGGAGAAAGGGTGAAGCTCCCAAGGGAGTAAGCTACGCACTCAAGGGTGGTGCTAGTAGACTTGTGCAAGAACATATGTAGCTTGTAAAATTATTCAAGTCTAAAAATTGCAACTTTACATTGATAACGTAGGGAGCAACATGCCTTTGTCAAGGGGGATGAATACATTGAAACTTGCAACATGAAAGAAAAAATTATAAGTTTGGAAAGATGCACTGAAGCAGGCCAGGGCTTTTTTTTTTTTTTGGGGAGGGGGGCAACAAGTTTGAGCTCTTCGGATGCAATCTTCCTTGTGAAGGTGAACTTGAGACCCCTGCAGTTCCTGAGGCCATGACCAACAGTCTGATGATTAGAGCAGTAGTTGTGCGTGGCTAGGTCCTCTGGCGTAGACTCAGAATTAACAAGGAGAAAGGTCATGGAGTTATCGATGATCCAAGTCTTGAGAAACTCCTTGACGGTGTTGAACTCGCATAGCTACTCCAAGGCAGCCTTTGGTTGCCTTATCTTGTCAGAGTGCCCGTACCCTCCCTAGGACTGGCAATTTTGTTGTTGTCGTCGCTGGCTGCCTCCACTGTCGTGGTCAAGGAGTTCTGAGATTGGGCATCGAGGTCCCTGACGGACTGACCGAGTTATAGGTGCGTCGCGTAGCTTCCTTGAGATGACCTCAAGACCGAAGCTGGAGATTTTCAAGGTAGAGCATGTATGTGTCTATAATGTTCTTGATGCAAATAGGTACAAGAGTCTCGTCCTTGCTGAAGTCAGTGCATTCCAAGTACTTGAGATAAAACCGTTGGAAATAAGCGTTGAGGTCCTCCCCGGGGTTTTCCGCCGAATGCCGACAATGTTCGCGATGGTCACATGCTCCTTTTCATAATGAAACTTGTCAAGTAAGAGCTCGATGATGTAAGACCAAGAGTGGGTAGTACCCTTAGGGATCTGGTGGTACCAGTAGTAGGGGGGCCAGTCAGGGACTTGTAATTCTCGAAGCTTCAGAAGTGTTATTCTCCCCGTAGTGCTTTAGGGAGCCAGCATAAAGGGTAAGGTGCTCATGAGCATTACCCTATGTGCCATAGAACATGGTGAACGCTGGTTGCTTGTACTTTACAGGGCAAGGTTTGGTGGTAAGGTTGCCAGAATAGGAAGCATGGCTGGATAGCTTAGAGGAGGAGTGAGGTAAGGATGATTCCTTGAGACAGAGGAGGATGACATGGAAGCATGCGAGGGTTAGTGCCCGGTCGGAATGATCCTGACACTAGAGCCCCCAAACGAGGCGACCTGAGGCATTGAAGGGATGACAATGACAAAGTAAGGTTGGTGGTGGGGAGTAACTCCTTGGGTGTGGTGTAATTTAAATAGGGGTAGGTCCAGTGGCAGGAGGCCGGCAGTCAAGAAGGGCCACCTGGAGCAAGTCAGGGGCATGACTGGTGTTCAGGTGTTGGTTGGCTATGTTGGGGTTAGGCTCGTTCTGAATTGAGTCGTGCGCTTGAAGTAGTCTGAGCAAGGGTAAGGAGGGCGTCGTGGGCAAAGGGAACATCTCTACTGACGAACCATTTCAATACTATGGGTGCTGCCGTGCCACGAGGCACGACCATGGAAGGAATGAAAAAGAAAAAGTTAGAGGAGGTAGGATTGGCAGTTGGTCAAGGTACAACGAGTCCTATCGCAGAGGGCGAATGACCAAGGCGGTGATGGTCGCGACATTGGGACCTAGGTAGTGTCCAGAACTAGCCTAGGCCTTGAAGGTTAGATCTGAGCAGTAGGGGCCAACCCTAGAGCAGGGGCCAACCGTAAAACTTGGGATGGCTGAGCGGCCGGCACGTGATGGGGAGCTCTGAGGCATTGAGAGATAGGCAATTGCAAAGTTAAGACTTGATTTGAGTTTTGCATCTCCAAGATCGTGACCACTAGAGATGATTGAGAGTCTTGAAGGTTAGTGATGGTAGGTGTGAGGCGCTGGACTGCGACATTGATGATGGTGACAACAATGGGCTAGTCCATCTTAAGGAACCTGGTGTCGGACGACACTGTTCTCTTCTTAGTCCTCCTGATGATGCTTTTCTTGGATGGCTGGGTTGAGGCTTTGGCTGGTAGTCCTGGTAGCCTTGCGTTGCTGAGGCATGGTTGGTTGAGTGTGTCGGATAAGGGACGAAATGTGTTGCGATGCTCACCTTTCCTGTAAAGTTGCCAAAATAACGCAACAAAGTGGGTTTGCAGTAGATGTGGAGGTGCTACAAAGAATGTCGTCCGAGTCAAATTGCCAAGTATGCTGATACGGGAAAGAGTAATGATAGAACAAGAGCAGAGACCAAGGCTTCCTAGTCAGAGTCTGAGGAGTCGTAATGCTGCGAGGGGAAGGTGCATGGTTAATACAGGACGACAATTACAGTCCAATGCTTAGATCCAGAGTCGAGGTCCAGCGTCGGCGTCCTGCGTTAGGGTCCTGTATGTTTCTCTTTCTAGAATCTTTTAGCTCTAGAATTCTAGAGTGAGGAAGTGAAAATGATTTATGTTTTATTGAAAAAGTCCCCTATTCATAGGGGTTGAGATGGTGCTGTAGTCAAACAACACAATGTCGCTGCCTCAGAGTAACAACTTAGCGAGGGGGCCACAGATGCCGGTGCTCTACGGATTGTCAGATCGCGTATTCATCCTGCTTGCCCCGCATAACTTTGCTCTGTTTGTTTAGAAAGACTGGCTCACATAGCTCCGATGTGGTCGAAGAACCCTTGATCTAGCCACCAGTCGAAAGCCCTGGATGAGTTTCACTAGGGACTCAAGAGACGACAGCGATGGGGGAAGGCCTAACACCTAACTGTCTTGCGGACTAGGGGCGATGCCCTCCAGAGACGCAGAGGACCTGCTGGGAGTTACACGGGGGTCATAGTCCCTAAGGGTGCTGATGAAGAGCCCCCAGTGCCGGAGCACGTAGACTAGTCATGCAGACACTTTCGTGGAGATAGTGTCCCAAAGAAGCCGCCTATTTCGAGAGCAATTCCTTGTGCTGGAGCACTCGACGCGCGCCAAGATAGTTTCCAGAGCAGTCGCATACCCGACAGGTTGAGGCAGTGTCCTGAAGGAGTCGCCTACCTCATGGAAGGGAAGTCTTCACGCCAGAACACTCGGAGCTCCCCGATGGAGATAGTGTCCCGGAGGAGTCGCCTATCCCCAAAATGAATCCTTTTTCATAGCACTTGGAGCTCGCCAAGGTAGTCTTCCTGAGGAGTTGCTTACCTGGTCGAAGGGGAGTTCTCATGCAACACTTGGAGCTCCCTGATGGAGATAAGTGTCCCGGAAGAGTTACCTATCCCTGCGACGAGTCCTTGTGCCAGAGCACTTGTAGCGCACCAAGGTAGTCTCCAGGAGGTACCCGACGGGCCAAGGTAGTGTTTCGGAAAAGTCGCCTACCTGGCAGAGGGAGTCCTCATCGGAGCACTTGGAGCTCCTTGAGGTAATGTCTTGGAGGAGTCGCCTATCTTGAGAAATGCTACAAAACTCCAGAGAGTGGGTTGAAGCATGTTCCACGACCAAGGCAAGGTGCAAATGGTTTGGTGAAGGGATGGACCAAAGCCAAGGGCATGGTAGTGTGACAGGGTGTCAGGGGTGCGACTGTATACGTGGCTCGGTGCATGGGCACGTCAGGTGTTACACAGATAGGTGTTGTGCCGAGGGCACGTGAGGCAGAGACGGCTCTCGGGCGCAGGCACCCTTCGCGGTGCTTGGGCGCGGGGATGGGTGTCGGTGAATTTGGGGTCGTGCCATAGGGACTGTGCTCTGGCGCAGCGACGGGTATCACTCTCCCACCTGCTTTGGCTCTATGCTCTTATGTTCCTTTGACATCCACCTTTTTACACTTTGCTCCCGCTCAACGACTAGTTACTTAATGACGTGGCAGAGCCAGGATTAAGAGGTAAGTGAGAAAATCTTATTGAGTATAAGAAAAGACAAATTTAAGGTTGGCAAGGGTCTAATTCAATGCAATTGATCACCATTTTTTCCTAACTAACCAAACGCAAATAGAAACACTTGCTTGGGCAATTGTCTACCTCCCTTGACACGTGGCTCCGCCTTAGTACAACTTCCCCATCATACAAAATTATCCCTCTCAAGCGCGATAAAACTCCTCCCTCAGATTAAATATTAGTCAGATATGATTATTCATATTTTGTTCGGCGCGCAAAAGACAGCCGTAAAATATTTATCAAAGAAGATTAAATGTTTATTGCATTCACATTAGAAAAAGTTTCTAGTGCTGATAGAAGTAGTAGATTATGTATTAACAGCACTAGTAAAAGATACCTAATGATGTAGAGATGTCTGTTCTGCTAAGTTGCCGCATAAAGCCTAGCTAATTAATTATGGGAGTACCGTAGTTCTTCAGGATGAACTAGTGCTTGCGAGGCACATACGATGTGTGTGTACACAAAAAGAAAAATACTATTATATAGATACAGATCGAATAGTGTATAAAACTAAAGAGACAAAGGAGAGACATTAGCAATGCAAATTTGTGGTGAGACATATTGGCTATATCGGTTTATTGACATTGGACAGTATGTACTTCGCCACTTAAGAAGACGGTTTCCTAATATACAAAGTAAAGGTAAAACCGTGAAAGTCAAAAAGTAAAAAAAGTTAGGTCGTCTTTTCTAATTACTTTTATGGTGCCTGAACTGCATTTTCAGACCTCATGTGTCCCTGAAGTAGGAATTCGTCACTCATACGCACTAGCGACAAATTAGAATCGTTGCGTACCTTCGAGAGGAAGTGAGTGCAAAATCAACCCAACCTCGGTCAACACCTTGCCATTTGAGAATCCGACCGTCGGCGACGCCGGTATAGGGCCCTTCCCCATCTGGGTCGAACGCTAGACTTTCCGGCCCGACGGCTCCGGTGAGATGGAGCAATTCTGCGGTGTGGAGCTGGTCGTGGGAGCCATGCAGTGGAGGTGGAGTAAACACATGGGGAGTTGTGCCGAAAGCCAAGAAGATGGAGAGAACTGCAAGTGCTGTTGCAGTCAAGATGAGCTTCCTGTTCATGGCTGAAATATGGGAATTAGGAAGTGATACGAGATTTCAAATGGGTCTGGTCACTCTCCATATGTCTCTCTGCCTGAAGTTTGAAAGTTAGTTGGAGGTGTCAATGGCCGAGATTGGGCCGGCCCAGCCCGGGCCTAACGGGCTATTCAGCAAAGTGGGCCATTTCGGGTCAGGCTTGAGCCTGAAATATGAGCCGGGCTTGGGCCGAGCTCCTTCAAGAGCCGACAAAAAAATTATTTCTTTTAAGAATCCTCTTTAATGCATTTTAATTTTGTAATAAATTGAAATTTACGATAAATTTATTTATACACCCTCTTATTTTAATTCGGGCTTGTAACATGCTACTTGTAAACGAACAGACGAAAGCTATCTAAATTTCTTTGATATAAAAAATTGATGTCTAGAAAAAGTGAAGCATGTTCGGATGTATTTACGACTCCAAATATATTTAATAATGACTCTAAATATATTTAATATGTTTGAAAAATACCTACTGCGACAATATAAACAATATTTTGAGAAAAACATATTCTAAAAAGTTGAGAAAGAGAAAAGAAAAGGAAATTACCTAATCATCCAGAGTATCTTTAGCGCTCGAATTGCTGCTTTTTTAATCATCAATTAGTTTATCTTGCTCTCAGTATTTCTCATCGAGATAATCCTTTCAACAATTGCGTAACTCCGATGATTCGGGATTAAGACGGCTCCTCCCATAGTCCAACACCCTCTCATTCGCTAAAAAACACGGCTGTGAAGCAACCTTGGAGGTTTATACTGATAGCACATCACGTGCAATTTAAATTAAAATGCGATAAAATATATATCACTTTATTTTCAAAAAGTTAATGAATCCAATTTCTTTTACTCATCTGTTTACAAAGAAGAATAATGATTAGTATTTGCATATAAACCAATTTCATTAAAAGATAAAAATGAAGAAAAACCTGTAAAATTCACTCGTGATTGTTTTGCTACTACATTTTCAATGCCATTAACATATGGTTTATAATATATTTGACGGCTCAATGGTGTAACACACATGTGCACATTAGTGAAATTTTAGTAATGGTTATAAAGTTGTTCAAACGACATACTCATGGAAGTTGTAAGAGTGTCAATCGTCGTTGACTCGTAGCCTTTTTTACACCTATTTCTATAATTGAATAATTGCACCATGCAACTTGAACTTAGGATGCAACGCAGTGGTAATAGCAAATACAACAGGTAATTCGTTCGAATATATCAAATTTAATGTCCATGTCTTCCAGAACCTCAGTAAACATTTGCATTTGTCTAAAAACTTGCGCTATTTTAAGTACTCTTCATATAGCAAAAAGGGATTTAGGATGGTACTTGCCAGACATTAGAGAGGTAGACTTGTAGAATACATAAAAATTTCAACCATGTATATATATATATATATATATATATATATATATATATATATATATATATATATATATATATATATATATATATATATATGTAGCTAACTGCAATTCACGGAGAGTTGGCACATCTTGTGCAAACTTGGTAAGTAGGCAGAGAATATAAACTTGTTTGTATACTATATCATGTAAGGGCATATAATATGTAAAATCCACCTATGATGGATATCTATAATAGGTCTCTTATGAGACATATCATATTGAACACACAAACATTTATATTCGTGTCCTCTTAGGCCAGCAGAATTAACAAACACAACTTTACCTCTTATTTTGGAAATAATTGGTCCTCCAACAGCTAAACTATCTTGAACTACTAAATTAATCATATGGCAACTATATCAAAACATTAAAAAGTTTTCCATTTAGTATAAGTTTGAGGTTTGTCTCTAATAATTAAACAACAATATTATTATTGGAAGCCTTATCAAAACCAACATTTATTGTCTTGTCATCTATTTTAAAGATATTACATACTCTTAGTATAATTTCAGCAATGTGTGATGAATAATGTGGATACAAAAATATTTTTAAAAGTAGTATTCTCTTCTACATAACCCAATAAGAAACAATCCAATGTAATGTCACAAGAATAATTAAAGAGATCTCCGGACGTCAGACGTTTGACTAACTTTACTATCAAATTTTATAAAATAACCAATTAAGCATTGTTTGCCGCATTATATCGTCTAAGTGTATTTGGACCTAGTAGTATTTCTATGAACCTTTTTACAGAAGGTTGCGCATAATTGTTTTTATCTATTATACTTTCTGTTATCAACAAAATTTAAAGGTTCTTTTTGTGCACAAAAAAGTTTAGCAAGACTGTCTCTTTGTTATCGCTTCGTATAAATCAATATGTAACTTACCTTCAAAAGATGATTTCGTTTGGCTCTCATCAACATGGCCGTGTGTAGATGCACATTGTTGGAAATATCTATTAAGATCGTTTAAATTATACTTACTTTGAGCTTGGAGTAAGCCATCAAGCATAACCGTTGTAAAATGCTCACAACACTTAGCTTTGAACTTTTTATCTGTCTTTCCGATTTGTGGCAGACTTGAGGCGTAATTACTCGGTCCTTCATCTCCACAATCAAGATTGTGCGTTGGAGTATTAGTGTAGCTAACCGAACTGCGTTCTTGACTAAAGTATTATAGATCTTGTGATGGTATATTTTTAAAATCAGGAATCTTTTGGTTAAAAAGCCAAATAATTTTAGGTGTCTGTACCCACAAGTGGTTACTCTTAAATTGTGGTGCTTGTGGTGGTGGATGTTTTTGGTTACGTGATTTTGATCCTCTTGAAGTAGACATATTTTTTTAAAAAAAAAATGTTTGAAAGATTAAAAAAATAAGCTGGTAAAACTAGTTAGATAGTAATGAATAAAAGTACTAAATAGTAGTAATGTGGGTTAAATACACGTTAGTACCTTAAAAGTATCTCGAAATCTCACCTGAGGGTCCAAATGTTCAATTTTTATACAAAAGGGCATGTAGTTTTAATTTTGCAATAAATAAAGACTTCCGTCCAAATTCTTAACGATCTAGGCAAATGGTCCGAGGCAATTTTGTCAAGTCAACTTTGTTTTCTTAAAACCCTAGTTTAAAATCATCCCCAAACCTTTCAACTACCCCACTGCCTACACTAGATTGGCATCATTATTGCCAAACCACCACCAGGCCGCCGTGTTGCTGCGTCAACCAACAATCACTGTCAGTGCTGTCTCATCACAACACCGTGGGAGCAAACATCGCCCACTAGTGCAAAGACTACAACCATTGCTGCGCACCACCGTCGCCGCTCACAAACCATCACCACTTCTACCATTTCTATACTCACAAGTGCTACACAGCCACCGTAACACCGGCAAACTACCAAATCACCCTAGCACCATCGGCCTCATCATAGTATCACCGACGACTAGATCGTCCACCTAAAACCACCACCAGAAGGCCTCAGCATCGCCCCACCAAATCACCACAGCCCGCCGACATCATAGCAGCGTGTCTGGCACCTAGATCAGTATCGCCTATGGCCCGATCAATCACTAACACGATCATCACCGGACGTCATTACCAGTCACATCACCGGTCATATCACCTGCAGAACCAACGATTGCCAACATCGTCGGTGACGGTCTTTCTCAAAACAAGAACCATCCATCGTTGGTGCACCTACCACCACCACCTAACATAACCACCATCGCAATCGGCCGGATCTCAACCAGCTTAGACCCGTCACTGTCTAACTTCTTTCTTCACTTCTAGTCACTGCTAGGTGTGTTAAGGGGCGTGAATGAGGTGAACACATGTGTGACTGTGGTGGTGGGTATGGGGGAGGCTGGAGGTAGGTGTTGGAGAAGAGAAAAAAGACAGGAGAGTGAAAAAAAACCTGATTGGACATTTTTGCTCCTAACCGTTTAAGAGAAAAGTTATAAATTTAGATGAAAAAGACAGTTAGGTACATACTAATGGAAAAAATTAAAACCCCATATCCTGGCGTGTAAAAATTGAAAAGATATATCCTCAAGTGAGATTTTGGAGGAATTTCAGGGTACTAACGTGTATTTAACCCTAGTATTGTTTAGCCAAAATCTGTGGATTAACAATTAAACAATGCTTGTAATTGAAAAATTGAGAGAATTATTACTTGATAACAAATAAGCATGCATAAAGAAGCTTGTACAATGTAGACAAGGGAAGTTGTGAATTAGTGTGAAAAATGTGATAAGAATGAATCAATCTATAGGTTTTTCAAGCCTCACATAAGACGAAAATACCCCTATAAACTAGTCCTTTATAGTTGTTGGGAGGGTAAATATATAAATGTGCAGAAAATAGTTGTTGGAATAAGGTTGAGCGAAAATATCACTCAAACTAGCCGTTATATAGTCTCTGGGAAAAAAGGAGGGGAATCTAAAAACTTGGAATTTAAGCAGCGCGAGGCAGGGCAGGTCCGGCCTGGCCTGGACTCAGGGTGGGTTTGGCCTAAAATGTGCTGGCTTCAGGTTGGATAACAAGCCGTGGCAGACTTAGATTTAAAATGGGCGGGGTCGGTTCTTTTGGGGGGGAAAGGGATACAGGCTTTAGGCCCTCCAGATCCAGCCTACACTATTCATTTCAGTGGCCGGGCAAGCCCAGGCTTTTTTTGGGCTGGATAGGGCTGCTCTATGGCCCCCGGCCCATTTGATACCTCTAAGATCATCAGCTACGTGGGTCCCATATGTTACAGTAGAGTTCAAGTGAATCCTATGTCAAAAGACACTTTTTAGCGCTAATTTTGTCTGGTTACAGAGCTACTATTACAATATCAGTCTTAACAAGTTAACAAAGCCATTGTTATAAATATGTCGCCAAATGGGTCCCAATTGGTCTTTTTTCCACATACAAATGGACAATATAAAATGACCCATAGGTCTAAATGAAATACAGGCTACAAACTCTAAGTTCAGATATTGTTGAATTCTTTTACTCCCTCTTCTCCTTTCTTTTGTGACGTACCACAACACATGACAAAGGATCTTTTGCTAGACATAATCTTTACTGTAACATATTTATTAGTAAAAATAGTCACTAAAAATATTTTGATTGTCATTGCTAAAGTTTATGATGATAATCTTTTGTCATTGAAATGCATGTAGCCACATTTTTTATTACATCAAAGAATTGTAGTCATGCAAACCACATAGTTTATGAAAATCATTACTACATTTGTATGTTGATGACCAGGTTCCACTTCCTTAGTCTTATTCTTATTTTCCAATCAAAGACCAACCAACACATACTCCGCTTATACATGTATAAACATAGGTATTATGCTGCCTCCTCCTCCACCACCATAATTGTCTCCATGCGATTTGCACCACCATCGACACCAATATAAGCTTGTTTCCTTTTAGCCTTGAAGCTAAATCTAGAAAATGTACCACCATCGGCGATATTTCCACCTATCTCTTCGTAAGATTTTTGAAAGATCGCTTTGTAGACCAATACCAGAAACTTCTTGTGGAAAGAGCCATCATGGGCTTGAATTCATCATAATATAACAGTTTGAGTTTTTAAGGATGAAATTTGTTTTTAATTAAAAGCTTGACACATGTCACCAAAAAGTTCAATGGTATTCAGAAATGGTCAGCGGTCAAAGGTCCTTGCCTACGCTTCCAAAAGTACGTTTAGACTCATTTCCTAATTCCACCTTTTTTCTGGATGGATCACCGGTCTCTTACTAGATAAGAACCTTTGCACTTATGCAACAAATGCCCCATATTACGTTAAGCTATGGACTTTAGTATTCCAATCCTATGCGATCTAAACTTCTCCTTAGATTTAATGTATACCTAGGGATGCCTGGTATGTATGCACATCACACAAATTGTAGACATCCAATTTTTTGTCGTCTTTTTATTTATTAAATGATCATTGGACTTTATTATTAATAAAGTTTATTATATAGGCTTAGGCTTAATAATATAATGAGCCTAATTTATTTGATTTAGTCCAATAAGGGGTCTAGTCCAATTCAATTTGAGTCCAGTCCAGTCTAGTTAGAGTCAAGTCCAGTTGGTTAAACCAGCCTAGTTAGTTAGGTTTAACCCAAGTCAAGTTAAAAAATTGTGATTGATTAGAAAACTTGGCAATGTCTAGTGATTTATCCTTGATATATGTGATTAATTCTTGATTTATGTGAAATCTGAAAATAATTCCCGAATCTGTTTTATCCCAACCGTATTTTTTAAGACGATTCCCGAATAGGGGCAGATAATGTCCTAAAATTCAAAAAAAAATTGTTTTTAGGGTGAACCAACCAGTTAGTAAAAAATTGGCTAGTTATCGACTAACAGGCCGGTAAGTAGACTTTTTTCAAGTTTCAGATTTTCGTAAGATATTCTGCTCTATCAAATCATTGACTGAGATAATTATCCTTACCATTTCTGGCACCTAGATCTTTATAAATAGAGTCTTTGGGCTATATTTTCAAGGGACAAGCTTTTTCTCCCTAGAGCTTTTATACCATTTCTTTCATAGAAGTGGTAGATCATCTCTAAGGAAAATTTAGCACATCATATTTACCTCTATACACAAGTCACTTGCATCATCGATTCATCATAGGGAGTTTCAAAGTCTTCTAAGCAAGTGCCTTCTCAAGGTACATTTATAGTTTTCTAGATTAGCTCAGATAATAATAGTCTTGATTGTCTTCCCTTCCGGTAGTTGCATTTCTATTCAAAAACATCAAAAAGAGTCTTTTACATTTATTAAACTAAGTCTAAGTTCCAAAATATAAACTATTTCCCGTAGGACCAGAGTCAAACTACGGTGGGTTTGATTCATATTAGTCTGATCGAATACGTAAGCAATTTGACCGGATGTCGAGTTCAGGCCAAAAAAACATAAAAATTAACTTAGGATGAGTCTTGTCATGCTTTATACATGTCAAGTGTTCTTTAGGCAAAATTCAATAAAAATGAAATAGTGACCGAATTGGGTGTGGCGGGTGCTATTTCAATAAAAATGAAATAGCGCTATCAAGGGCTCAGCTATATATATATATATATATATATATATATATATATATATATATATATATATATATATATATATATATATATATATATATATGGAGCTGATCCCTTGATAGCGCTAGTAAAATGGGGTATTTGCTAGCGCGATCTGGGCCGTCCATCTTAAGAGATAGACGGTCCAGATCGTTCCTTTTTAAAAACTGTCAGTAGTCCGCGACACAGTATCGCGGACGACATTTTTTTTTTACCTTTTTGCCCCTCCACGCCGTCCGCGACATAGTATCGCGGACGACTGACAGGCCCTGACGCATGTCCAGAAAAGTCGTCCGCCACACAGTGTGGCGGATGACCTCTAAGCTTACACATGTCAGTACGTGTCCCGTCACCCGCCAAGAAAGTCTCCTGTCAGAGCCACATTCCCCTCAGTAGGTGTCACGTCAACAGTAACCGAGACAGTTCTAAATGCAAAATTATATTTATGGACCTTTATTTCTGCACGTGTCAGAGTTATCGGCAGCATTTTCAGCTCTTTCAACAAAATTTTCAGTTCTTTCAGCAAAATTTTCTTCTCCTTCATATTCACTTGCTTCCATTTTCAGCTCCCCTCAAGCTTCGACTAACACTTGCTTCAAGCTTCACTCAAGTAAGGTAAGTTTGTGATCTCAAAAGTTTTCTGGGTGGATTGACTGATAAAGTATAATTTATTTTTTGGACAAAAAAATATAGATCTTTGTGATGTTCTAGAAGTTTGTCACTCTATTCATCAACTTGTGATGTCCTAGAGATTAATTTGTTAACTTTAAACTAATTAAATGTAGTTAATTTTGATTTTTTTTTAGGTTTGCTAACTTCGACACATGTATCCTATTTAAATTCAAATTTTTTGAGATATGTTTGTTGTATTTTGGCATGATGAATTTGTTTGTTTATCTTAGTAATTTTAATTTGTTATGTTCAATAAATTTATAATTAGTAAAATGGGAGACACTTTTGAGATTATGTATATGGTATCCTAAATCTGTCTATTCGCCAAGATAATTTTGAGGTAATATTTTCAGTTGAAAATGTCATTTGATTGTTAAGCGTAGTCTATTTCTACATAGGTCTTGTTTCACAATGTCTGATTTCGTGTCGAGCTCCAACACCCCCGTAGATGCTAGTGATCCGTATCTAGGACGAACCTTTCAAACATTGGAAGAAGCTGAAGAATGTTTTCGAGCGTATTCATTGAGGGTTGGTTTTGGCATTAGAATAAAGACTACAAGAACAAGCAACGTAACGAAAAAGATATGCTCTCGCTTATACGAGTGTCATAGGGGCAGAAACCCAGTGCAAAATGAGACACGCGTAGGCAACGATGACAGTGATGACGAAATAGGATATCGCGTAGAAGACGGGACTGCTTTGAGCGCACAAATTGCCAGGTCAAGATGTTCGTAAGCTATAAAGCCAAGCAAGATCATTGGCTTATTACCAGCCTGGAACTGGCACACAATCACCCGTTAGTAACCCCTTCTAAGGTGAGTCAGATGCATCAACACAAGAAGATGGGTAAGGTCGCGAGGAGCCTAATTCACACAATGAGCAATGCGCGGCTAGGACCTACCGACATGATTAATGTTCTTGCTGAACAGGCTGGGGGAATTCAAAATTTAAACTTTAACACGACAGACGTTCGTAACGCGGTCCGAACCCATAGACGAGCCGCGTATGACCTCAATGATGCTCAAGCGACAATGAGCCTATTGAAACGGATGCAGATGGAGGACCCGCAGTTTACCTTCGATTATAAACTTGACGACGAGCATCGAGTTAGCACAATTTTTTGGGTCGACGGTCGTTCGAGGCTAGCTTATAAGCATTTTGGGGATGTCGTGACTTTCGACACCACATACCGTACCAACAAGTACTCGATGCCGTTCGCTCCTTTCACGGGGTCAATCATCATTATCACTCCATCCTGTTCGGGTTCGCCTTGTTAAGGGACGAGAGCGAGAGTTCTTTTGAATGGTTGTTTAGGGTGTGGCTGGAAGCAATGAACTTCAAAGCACCCAACGTTATCATCACCGATCAAGATTTGGCAATGAAGAAGGCTATTGCTACCGTCTTCCCAGATACTCGACACAACTTGTGCACTTGGCACATAAGCAACAAATACCCTGAACGTCTGCATCACGTGTACGCAAAGTATCCAGACTTTAAACAGGATTTTGAAAAGTGCGTTAATAAGTCGTTAACGATTGAGGAATTTGAGGAGAGGTGGGAAAAGCTTGTTGGGATTACTCATTGCAAGACAACGAGTGGCTCCAGCAATGGATTGGCGTTTACACGAGGAGGCATTTTTCTGCGGGCATGAAAACGACGGGCAGGAGTGAATCTATGAATGCCACGTTCGATAGTTATGTGGGTACAACTACCAATTTGAAGAGTTTCGTCACATCCGCACAAAAAGCGGTTGCGTCGTTGTTCGTGAAAGAAAGGGCTGCAGACTTTGCAACCACGTACAAGCAAAGGAGAAGGTTGCTTGAGACCCCGCTGGAGCTGAACGGTGCCAAAGTCTATACGAAGGAGATCTTTATGCTATACCAAGTAGAGCTGCAAAAATCGGGCGATACAGTATAAACAAGGTGGCAGAAAAGTCGTCGCGTGAGTACAAGGTTTATTCGCTCGTGAATGACCTCGTCCCTGAGAAGCTGCGCAGAATTTATACGGTGAGCCACGACACATTGACGGACTCGGTGACATGTGTTTGCAAGAAGTTTGAGTTCCATGGCATCCTGTGTAGACACATTCTGCGGTTTTTCACACAGAAGAATATCAGGACAATCCCCGATAAATACGTCCTGCCACGGTGGACGAAAGGTGCAAACAGGTTGCACGGTACCATTTCCTTTCCGGAGCACCCGTATACTGACTTTGAAGAATCAGAGACGTTGCGGTATAATCATCTGGTGACGATGTTCACCCGTTTGTCCGTAAAGGGTGCTGCTACAATGGTCGGATATAAACATCTCCTCGAGGTAGCTCAGCAGCAAGAGCCCATCGTCGACCAGTTGGAAGCAGCTTCAGTCAGCAATGCGGTTGACACCGAGCCTACGACGGGATCAGAAGATGACGAGCCGGGGGAGGAGACGACAATGATATCCGGCCTTTGGATCCAATTATATCGCAAACGAAAGGCCACAGGAGATCTATTGAAACGACAACTCAACCTAAAAAGCTGAGAAGGTGTGCATTGTGCAACAAAAACCACGACAAGCGGAACCATTACAAGGCACTGGGGATAAGTCCAGGGGGTTTGCAAGACGGGGAAGAAGATGATGCCGAAGATGAGGACGAACAAGCTGCAGTGGACCTATAATTTTTTTAAAGCCATCAACTATGTTTGACATTTGTAATAATTTTTTGTAATTTTTTTCTAATAATCTTTCGACCAATGCGATGATAGCTCCACCAGAGATTGAGTTGGCTAGAAGACATGGAAAAATCTTGTGATTTATCTTTGATACATTCAAATATCATTGATTAAGATGAAAATAGGAGATATTCCCAAAATTTGGTACATCCTTTCTATTTTTTTAGAGATAATTACTGGATTAAGGACATAAAATGTCCTGAAACTCGAGAAAAGATCTTAAAATTTTAAGGGATGAACTGGCTGGTTTGTCAAAAACTCTCAACTTTTATATTTTCAGCTTGTAATTTCTATAAAATATTTTGTTTTATATCCAGATCACAGATTGAGATGTTCGTCTTTATCATTTTTGGTACCCAAGACCTCTATAAAGGGTCTGTGGGCTCCATTTCTAGATATTAGCTTCTTCTCTCTAGAGTTTTTTTTTCTATAATTTCTTCTATAAAAGTGGTATACCATCTCGAAGGAGAAATTCGGCATTTCATACTGATTTTTCCATATTCAAAAACCATTTGTATCGTGGGATTTCATCAAAGAGTTCCCGAGCCTTTTTGGCAAGAACTTTCTCGAGGTACATTTATAACTTTCAAGATTAATTTAGGGTATGGTAGTCTAAAGTGTCACCCATCCCCGTGACTTCATTTTGGTCTATAATTTTTTTTTTTAAAAAGAGTCTTTCAGTTCATTTAATTTCTTAACATAGTTTGAGTCAAAGGCTGAAGTGTAGGTAGGCCATTTGACCCCTACTATCGAATTCAAACCAATAATTTAGAACTTGACTTAGGGTTTGTTTTATGCATATTTATATGTTTGAGGCCAAACATCAATAAAAATGAAGTAGAGACCAATAAGGTATGGAGGGTGCCTAACACCTCCACGTAATATAACTTAGTCCCTGAACCTTTTTTTTCGTTTTCAATAAATCAGTAGTCTTCGGACATTTTAGAGTCTTTTTTAGGGGTTTTCTTGTTTTCCTTTATTTTCATAAAATAAGACGTCAACTCTTAATTTTAGACCTTTTTTCAGTCCACGGTTTTTTCTAGATGGTTCGCTATAGCGGCGACTCAGCTAGGGACTAAAAAAATAAGAGGACTAGGCTTGAAAAATTTATAACTTTTCTTGGCCCTTTTGTGTTTTATTTTATCATGTATAATACACTATAAATGTGGTAATTGTGCTTTTATTTTGTAACTCAGATAGGTGCACCATTGTTTCAAACCCACCAACTAGAGGGAAATTGTTGAAACCCTTAGACTTCCTAATTATCAGGGCAATTCGACTATACTTTCACCTCCAAGGACTAGTACTAAAGGGACTACTGTTTTCTTGGTACATCAAATAACTATGTACACATAACGGTGATCACTTATTATTAAATATCGGAGTCACATGTGAGAGGTATATCATACAATTCAAGCCGATGGAGTTACCTTACACCAGCACCGAGAGAAGAAACCACACATTCGAACCATTTAATTTGTCCACCCTTTCCTGGAGAATACTAGTTTGGCCTTGTGACACCTCAATATCTTCAAGGGATTGACTTGTTTTTCATCGAATGTAAAGATGGTTATAATTGGTTAAGAAAAAAAGTCACAACCCCTTCTTGACTGTCTTCAGGATTATAAATGTTTAAATACAATTCCAAATAGATCTATGAGGTTTGTGACATCCAATTTCCAAGAAAATAAGATTTTTTTGTAACTTTGAAAAGCGATCATCAACCCTAAAATTGAAAAAGAAAATTGCAAAGCCATATACCATTAAACTTAAGACAATATCCCAAAAATTCTTAAAATAATTGGTCAATTGAGAATTCAATTAGTATGAAAATGGGTAATTATCTATTTTTTCTTAAAAATTTTGGGTATGCTCTCAACTTGCTAAGGATAGACCCCTAGACTTACAAGAGAAAAAATGGCACATAAATGTTTAGTTGACTCCAACCTAAAGAAGACTTGTAAGAGTTGATTTTTTTTTAAAATTTTAATCTGTTTTTATTACCCTATGAAATGAAGAGAAAGAAAAGATGAATGAAACAAACAAGAAGTTAGTTTTTAATTAAATGGACAAACTAATTAAACACATAAGCACACCATAACTTGGTATAACACTCCATAGCGGAATACCGTCCGGTACATGTCATTACCAACTGACAAATTTTGGAAAGGTGCCAAAGGATTGTCCATAAAGATGGTTTTGGAGGGGAGGGGGGGGGGGGGGAGGACACATATGTTTGGCCATCATGAGTAATTTTGAAAGATATTTGTAAAATGGTGTACCGACTGGTAGAGAAAATCCCAGTGTTCTATTATGCGGTACACTCAGAAAGTGTATCGGCCGGTAAGTCAGTGACCTTGTTTTTGTAATATGGAATACGGGAATTGGCCGATTTATTCAGTACAGGGATGGGTTTTATTTTGCATCAGCCCCTACAACTAGCCTGTACAGAGTAAAACCAACATGTTTCTCCTGTCAAAGGAAATATCGTCAAGAACGGCCTAGTGATTGTGGCTCATCTTAAAGTCCAGTTTGAGGTTCCTCTCTCGGCTTAATTGAATGACATAGCTTTTGTCCATAACTACAGCTGTAAATTTAATTGATCATCTATACGCATGCAAACTTTTTTATATACCAACGGCTAACAAACTTTTAAGTACTTTAGCCATATAAATGAAGGCATAGTCGAATTTGCCTAGCTTTTTTAAAAGATCAAGGGTTTCAACCATCAGCCTCAAATGGTGGGCCAAGTAATCCCGTGCGAGTCACTGAAACAAAACAAACATTACAAACTACAAAGATAGTATAATCACAACTAAAAATCAAGACAAAACAAATATCATCAAACCACGACAAGTACAATGAGTCTAGTCCTTTGAATTTATTTATCCCCACCAGAGTCACCATTGTGATGACGTGCATTGTGAGAAATCTACTCTTTCAAGTCGCTATCTAGTTTAGATTTAGTTTTTTTTTAAAATTAACATGAAAAACAAGGAAACTCTAAAACTGAAAATAGATAACTAATTTTAATCTAATCGTGTAATCCTAGATTTGGATTTAGGGACTAATTTATAAGACAAGAAGTTGTTAGGCACCTCATCATATTATAAATAGGTCTCTACTTGTTTTTATCTGGTTTTAAATAACTAGTGTTGAAAAGGAAGATCAAACACCTAAATTGTAGATTAAAACTCAACATCTAGGTCTGAGTGGCATGCGTAACCTGATTGAACTAATCGGCATCAAAACCTCGTTGTTGCAACACTAGAAGAGGCAACCTCAATTCTAGTATGTGGTTTTGTGAAAAAAGATGTGTAACTAGATTCAAAAATCTTACTATTACAAGAAAAAAGGGATTTAATTTAAGAACCAAAATTTGATCGCGAATTGAAGAGGATCTACTTTAACCAAAATGTTGAAAAGCTAACATTTTGATCTAGATTGTCAAGCTGTCGAGGTGGATTTATCCAAGATGCAAGAGAATCAAAAGAACAAGTGTATGAATATGTGTACGAGATGATCACAATAGGTTAAGCCCTTGGTATTAGACCTCACATAAGAATACCAGCCTGGATGGGTTTTCAATGTGTTTAAGGGGGTGCTAGGAGGTTGTTTATATAAAGGCCTTGGGTCTAGGGCTGCAAAAAGCCTACCAAAAAAGAGTAAGATGGAAACCACAGCCGACATTATAGACAATAGTACAAGACAAACGTATCCTCTACCGGTCGGACGATTTAATCGTCAAAGTGTATCGAACGGTAACAAATGTACAGGCCGGTACTTATATTTGGAATTTACTTTAAAGCTCTTATTCTAGACTACAACCCAACCTAAGGTAAACAAAACTACTAGACTTTGACCTAAGTTAAGTCCAACATAAACTAATTAGACATTACTGCATTGGACTAGACTAAATAAAATGAGATCAAGCCCAAACATTGTCTAAATGAATAGGATTTTACCTGAGTGGGCTGGAATAGAAAATAAAAGAAAACAAAGCCTATATATAAAAATGGAGTAATTGAAATGGATCCAAGTTAGGCTGGAATGGACTATACCGGACTAGATAAAAGTAAAAGGACATAAAGGTAATCAATATAGACTAATTGGACTGGATTAAAATGAAAATCAAGTCTACAAAAATGGGGTGTCTAAGTGTTTAAAGCGCACGTAATATAAATTCAGGCTTTCATTAGAACCTTCCATAATCCAGAAAAATGCCATAAAAATCTTGCGATGGAGGTGACTGGCGAGGACAATTGACTTTGAGTAAACCAGGGAGGTGTGTTCAACAGAGGATAAACTTTGTGGGGAGGTGCTAAAAAAAAAATTGCAGAGCCATCAAGCGTGAATGGGAAGAAGCCACACATTTTTTTTTTGTCAGGCACAAAATAAGGTGAAGCGAGCAAGATGGGTTTGGCCTTGCCGGTGCCTTCATATGCTTCACAATGTTACGTCTAAAATCTCGAAGGTACAAGAAAAAAGCTAGATGTCTTCCATAAACGAATAGCCTCTAACCACGATTAGGGGTAAGATTCACTCTGTAAAAGTTTTGTTTGAAAGAATGATATAATTGGACATCAGGGTGATATTCAGTTGAGCGATTATGCTTTGGATTTTCTCACTCTTCATAACCAGAGATGGGTGATTTAAGTCTAGCCTTGATCTCGGCTTGTAGCCAAATGTATAGTTTAGCAGTGTCAAACAACACTGGTGATGAAAAGGGGCGATGATCATAAGAATAGGGGAAAGTACCTCAAACAACCTTGAGGAAATGGTCCAACCTTCAAAACTGCCAATGATACCTCAACCCACCCTGATTTAACCGATAGGGGAGAGTATAGTTTGGCCCCTCTACACAGTGCACTAAGGAATTTTTTTATGAAAATACAACATATCAGATGGAACCATTAAAGACTAACTGAAATGAAATAGAGAACCCCATTTTCTTATCAAAATTTAAGCCAATGCCCTTTTCGAACCTCTCTTACACTCTCCCACATTCACCTCTGCAACCACCCCTACCCCCATATTCACCGCCAAATTCCACCGCTCGCATTCCCCCTGCGCACGCGCGTGCACACAATGTCGCACGCACGGTTTCTCCCTCTCCATCAATCGTAATTGTGACCACCTCACACCCCTACACACATACAGAACACACACGGCCCCCATCCTTATCACCGTACAGCACACACACACACACTGCTTCACACATACACACACCACCTTCTCCCCTATCCCTGTCACCATACATGCCGTAAGCTGCACATACATGTTAATTTATTTCATTCATCTTGACCCCATAATCAAGATCATTAGAATCTGACAATAGCATAAACATAAAAACAATAGGGTTACGAACTCACCAGAATCGAAGGAAGCCATAGATTACCAAGAGTTTTATTTCGATGATGAAAGAATGCCAAGATACCAAAGCGAATGTATCCATTTTGGTATTGATCTTGACTACTCTTTCCTATTTTTGTTGATGTAATAGAGTGGTGTATTTTTCTCTTTAGTATAGCAGGCAAAAGAGTGACCAAACATTATGATACCCTAGCCTTCAAGAAAAAGAGACATTTATATGGAGAGACTAGTAGGATCAACCCTAAAGCCTGCCAAATCTCAACCGTCCATCAAAATTAAGAGATTAGGGTCTATAAGCCTTTTATACACTATAAATCATTTGTGTATTGGATGTTAAATTAAATAGGCCCATAATGTTATTTAGCCAATTTAACTAATTAATGTCCAAGTCAAATAAATAGTCAACATTAGTATGACCCATTAGGTCACTTAATTGGATTGGATCGATCAATTCCAACATTCTCCCACTTGGCCACGGGTTATACTAAGGTTAATGTCATAGTTTTGACATAACAAAATTGAACAAAACATCCAGTAAGTTAGGCCAAATTTAACAAAAATACTAAAATGAATCGAAGATGGTATCCATGCCTTTCAATGCCACATCACAGTTCTCCGGTTACAATCTCAGAATTTTTGCCAAATATGACAGTCAAACAGCTTGTTCCCAACCTATTCTAGTCGCACCAAAGGGCCCACTAAGGGTCCCGTTTTGCGCGACACATTGACATGGTTAACGGTCAGTTTTTCAATGCATTGAATAGGTCAAAATGCTTATGCCCAAGTCACACGCATTCTTAGCTTCATGCGAGACTTTGGTAGTAATTTTTCTAAGTTAACGCGACTCTTAAAAACGAGCTCGTCATGCCTCGGCCGCCTAATTATTTTTTTTCTTTAAAAACATTGGCCGATGGCATACCTTGTGGCAAGGGGTTTGACCCTGGCCTCCCCCATGAGGTCGGCCTCGGCCTCCCCCATGGGTTTGGCCTTGGGCCTTCCCTAAGTTGTCTTCACTCCTCTTACGATGCCCACTACCTTTGTGCCGGCTTTGCGACTGCTATCGTTCAAGTCGTGCACGTTCTTTGCTTTGTGCACAATTTTGGTGCCAATTTTCTTGTTTCGGTGCGACTCATAGAAGCGCCCTCATCTCGCCTTGACTAGCCAACTCTTTTTCCTTCACCAAAAACATTAATTGTCGGTGTGCCTTAGTGCTACCCAAGGGGGAGTGGCCTTGGCCTCCCCTTGAAGGTCGGCCTCGGCCTCCTTAAGGGGGTCGGCCTCAGCCTTCCCCCTGAGGTTTGGCCTCAGCCTTCCCCAAGGGTTGGCTTTTGGCCTCCCCTTTAGCACCCTTATCTTCAAGGGTTGTGCATCTTTGCGACATCCGTCGTCCCCAGCCTCTAGTTCTCTTTGCAGCATCTGTCGATTGCCATCACTTGCCGTCTTTGTGACATTCGTCACTAACGGCCACACGCCACCTTCGCGATATCGCGCCACCTTCGCGATATCTTCAGAATGTCCATCGCCAGTAGCCGTGCACTACCACCTCCATGACATGTGTCCCTTGCACCAGGTATTTTCTCGTGACAGTCGTTGCTGTGCCCAAGCCACTTCCATGACATGTGCCTCTGGCACCAAGTATTATCTAGCAATGGTCGTCTCGTGATGGTCGTTGCTGAGCCCATCCGCTTACTTTCATGACATGTGCCCCCGGTACCAGGTATTGTCTTGCGACAGTCGTCATCGCGCCCATGTGCCTTTTACATGACATGTGCATCTAGCACCAGGTATTGTCTCACGACAGTCATCGCCCCCCCATGTGCCACAACACTATTTATAATCTAGCGACAGGGGTTGTCATGCCCATGCGCCACAATTATGTCTCGTGTCATTGGAACCACACCCATGCGCCACAACACCATGTATTATCTTGTGACAAGGATCTCCATGCCCATGCGCCACAATCATTGTCTCATGTCGTTGGCATAGCGCCCATGCACCACAAGCATGGTCTCATGCCGTTGGCATATAGCCCATGCGCCATAATCATGTTACATGCTCCCAAGCATCATACTCATTCACCACACCATATGCTCCCGCCATGGACGTGGAACATACTTTGACCCACTCTTTGGAGTGTGCAGCATTTCGAGGGGCTCTGCTCATAGTGCTCTAGCACAAGGGCCCTTCACAACGGGATAGGCTTGCTACCATAGAAGCTATTGCTGCGTTCATTCTGGGGGCTCCGCTCATAGTGCTCCGCACGAGGACCCTTCACAGCAGATATGCTCGCTACCACAGAAACTATCACATCCTAGGGTGACTTACATGACACTAGGCACGTCTGAGCTATGACCACATCCACTCACGTTACTGGTGATCATCGGCGCCCCCCGGACGATGATCGCCGGGTCACTCCAAGACAGGAGCAGGTCTTTAGAAGACATCGCGCCTAGTTCGCCTGGTAGTTGGTCACTGGGACCTCCTCTTACCGCTATCAGGATCTCTCTACATCTCTTGAAGCACCCTTGTGGGATTCAGTAAGGGCTTGGACCGGTGGCTGAGGTAACGGGCTTACTTTCTGATAATACCGACGTTGTGTAGCCAGTCTTCTCAAACAGGTAAAGTGACGCTATGTGGGCAGGCATCGCAAATTTGGGAATCGGTATTTTTGGACCCCCTGGTGATGTGTCACTCCCAAGGGATGACATGTGGAGTTTGATGACACATGCATACTTTGCCTATAAATAGTGGACTTTGGACTTTATTTAGGGGACTTTTTCTCATTCACACAAATCACTTTCTCACTCTAGAGCTAAAGAGCTCTTGGATTCTAGAGAGAGAAACACAATTGGACATTATCTTGAACATAACATTGGACTATAGCATTGGACCCTAACTTGGACCTTAACTCGGACTATTGACTGCCGGCCCTGTTCGTCTCAGTCTTATCTTCACAGCACTACCACTCTGCGTGGCCTGTCTGGAAAGCCTTGCCCTTTGCCCTTACTCCACCCTTACTGTCTCTCACTTTGTACATCTGGCAGCTGACTTGGACTGCATCCTTTGTGGCACCTCCACGTAGGTACGAACCACTTTTCTTGGCATCATAGCTTAATAGACATGAAATGCATCGTTCCATAATAAATAACAATATGAACGAGTTCATGTGATCCTTACATGAGTGTTTGTTTCATAATACTTCAAATGTGCACTTTTAACGAGAAGTAACAAATCATAATCATAATATCCAGAATCCAAAACAAAAGATGATCACATAAATAAATGTCTAAAATAAAAAACCCATCATCTAAGGGAAATACTATCAACCAAACCCATACTAACAACTTTTGCTCAAAAGAGAATGAGTGGTAAGCTTTTCGTTATGGGATCCGCCAACATAGCGATCGTACTGATATGCTGAATAGACACTATTTGATTCTGAATTTTTTCTCTCACAACAAGATACTTAACTCGATATGCTTCGTTCCACCACTTGATTTGTTGTTCTTGGAAAAGAACATAGCAGCCTGATTGTCACAAAATATCTTCAGTGGTCTCGAAATCGTGTCAACCACTTTAAGTCCCATAATGAAGTTCCTCAACCATACACCATCACACGAAGCCTCAAAACATGCCACAAACTCTGCATCCATGGTGTGAGAACCCACTAATGACTGCTTAGTACTCTTTCATGAAACAGGTCCTTCAGCGAGCATGAAGACATAACCTAATGTGGTTTTCAGGGTATCTACACACCCTACATAATTGGAATTGGTATAACCAATAACCTCAAGGTTAACTGACTTCCTATAGGTAAGCATGAAATCCTTGGTACACTGTAAGTAGTGCATGACTTTCTTGGCTGCTTTCCAATGACCCATTCTGGGTTTATTTGGTAACGTCTAAGCATGCCAACAATATATATGCTATATCTGGGTGAGTACAGACTTGAGCATACATGGGACTCTCTACTGCTGATGTGTATGGAATACGCTCCATTTTGTCTTGCTCCAGTTAGTTCCTAGGATATTGTAGCAAACTAAATGTATCACCCTTAACAATAGGGGCAATAGTGGGAGCACATTTATGCATATTGAACTTTTTCAGAACCTTATCAATATAGGCTCTTTGGCATAATCCCAATATTTCACGAGACCTATCTCGGTGAATCTCAATGCCTATAACATAAGAGGCCTCTTCAAAATCTTTCATATCAAAATTCTTAGACAGAAATGTTTTGGTCTCATGCAACATATGCATATCACTACTAGCAAGTAAGATATCATCTACATACAAAACCAGAATGATAACTTACTCTCATTAATATTTAGGTATATACATTGGTCCATTGCATTTTCTTTAAAGCCAAATTTACTAATCACTTCATGGAACTTAAGATACCATCGTCTCGAGGCTTTCTTTAATCTGTATATGGATTTCTTCAAATGACATTTCATATGTTCCTTGCCTTCAACCATAAACCCTTCTTGTTACGTCACATAGACATTTTGATGCAAGTCACCATTAAGAAATGCAGTCTTTACATCCATTTGATGTAGCTCTAAATCATAATGAGCTACTAAAGCCATGACTATTCAAAAGGAATCTTTTTTTGACATAGGAGAAAATGTTTCATTATAATCTATCCCCTCCCTATGAGTGAAACCTTTAGAGACGAGTCTAGCCTTATATCTTTTGACATTACCTTTAGGATCTAGCTTAGGTTTGTAGACCCATTTACAGCCTACAGCTTTGGCCTCTTTAGGCAAGTCACCAAGGTCACAAACTTCATTTATTTTCATTGACTCTAACTCATCTTTCATGGCCTCAAGCCATTGAGTTGAGTGATCGCTTGTAATAGCTTCTTTAAAGGATGTAAGATCATTTCCTATGCTTAGATTATAGTCAGCCTTATCTAGGTACACAATATAGTCATCAGAGATGACTGTCCGTCTCTCTTTTCCTGACCTTCGAAGAGGTTGCTCATTAGCAGAAAAAAGAGTAAGATCCATAATAGGGGGCACATCATTGTGTATTACCTCGGGTGCATCGTTACCCTCTATATGAGGTAATGACGCACCAACCTTTTGAATAATAGGATTAGAAACATGATCTTGAATTTCCTCAAGGTTTATTATTCTTGGTGTACTACTCCCACTATACTCAGCATCTTCAAAAAATACTGCATGCCTAGTTTGAACAATTCTAGTGGTATGTGATGGACAGTAAAATCTGAAAGCCTTAGATCTTTCAGGATAACCTATAAAATGACAACTTATGGTCTTGGGATCGAGTTTCTTAATATGTAGATTGTAGACTTTTGCTCCAACTATACAACCTCACACATGAAAATATTCTAAACATGGTTTCCTCTATGTCCACAATTCAAAAGTTGTTTTAGGCACAGACTTACTGGGAACCCTGTTAAGAATATGCACAACTGTTTTAAATGCTTCAACCCATAAAAACTCTGGTAGAGTGCTTTGCCATATCATACTTCATACCATATTCATGAGGGTACGATTTTGCCATTCAGCTACACCATTCTGTTGAGGTGTACCTGGCATTGTATACTAAGCAACGATGCCACATTCTTCCAAAAACAAGGCAAAAGGACTAGGGGTTACGACCCATTTTAGAGAATTTTTCATAATATTCTCCTTCTCTGTCAGATCTTTAGGTCGAGTTGATTTTCAACTTCGGGTTTGTAATTCTTAAACATGGCAAGTGCGGCCAATTTTTCATGAATGAGGTAAACATATCCATAATGAGAATAGTCATCAATAAATGTGATAAGGTATCTATGACCACCAACACCCGGTGTAGGGAAACGTCCACAAATTTCAGTGTGGATAACCTTTAAAAGTCTCGTACTTCAAGTGGCACCACGTTTATTGTCTTTTATAAATTTTATTTTATTACATTCAATACATGCGTCAAAATCTGAGAAATCTAAAGACTGAAGAATTACATCCTTAATGAGGCGTTCCATTCTGCCTCGTGATATGTGACCTAGACGTTCATGCCACAATTTAGCGGAATTTTCATTCTCTCTTTTTCTCTTACTAAAGATCTTAGCAACTACATCATTCACGTTCATTGTTTTCAAGGATTCAGTAAAAGAAGCATTCAAAAGTAATTTGTAAAGTTTCCCTCCAACAAACTAGAACTAATAACTCTAGAGTAAAGGAAAAAAAAGAAGCATTTATTCTCAAACTTAAATGAATATCCATAAGCGTCAAGTCTAGAAACAGAAATAAGGTTTCTAATCATACCGAGAACATAAACAGTATCAACTAAATCCAAATCGAAGCCACTCTCCAAAACTAAACTGAGAGAATTAGTTATGTGCAGAGTTGCATCTGTGTCAACCCACCATGTATTTAAAGGAGCATTAATTGTATAAGACTCATAACAAATGCAACTCGATAAATTACCTTTCTTTTCAACGACTCTCTAAATTTATGACATTTTTTTCCTTATATGTCCATTATCTTTACAAAAGTGAACCTGGGACCAGAGGAACCCTTGGTGCCAGAAGAGCTTGCTTTGTTAGTCTTGGTTACAGAAGTACTCTTATTCCTTCGCATGCTACCTTTGCCAAATTTCTTCATTTTCCTTTTCCTTTAGATGGACTACTTATGGCAACGTGAGCACTATCAGGTTGTTCAGACTTTAGCCTCTCTTTTTCTTGGACACACATGGAAATCAACTCGTTCATCTTCCACTTATCTTTCTGTGTATTATAGTTGATCTTAAAAGGACCAAACTGCGCAGGAAGGGAAGTCATAATAAAATGCACGAGAAAACCTTCAAAGATTTTCATGTCCAAGCCTTTTAGTTGAGAAGCCATATTATTCGTCCCTAAAATATGCTCACAGACACCGTTGGATCCACTGTACTTGAGCGTAACCATTTTAGTGATGAAAGTAGTAGCATGTGCCTTGGAAGAATCCTGAAACTGCTCTTCAATATGAGCAAGGTACAATTTAGCATTATCTGAGTCAGGAATGGCTCCGTGAATAGCAGTCATAATGGAGCCTCTCATGATCATTAGGGATATGCAGTTGGAAAGCTCTCACTTTTCATAAGCCGCATTTTGCTCAGTAGAGCTTTCAGCCGTAAGGGCAGCAGGCACGTCATCCCGTAAAGCATAATTCAAATCCATAACTCCAAGAATTATGCTAATCTGCTTTTTTCATTTTCTAAAATTGGTGCTGCTCAGTAATTCAATAGAGGAAAGATGGCCAGTAATTGCAGCAGGACTATATGCTAAATAATAACAATAATCATGTACATTAGTACCGAAAATCCACATGATAAAAATAGTTAGTTCGTCATTTAACATAATAATATAAATTGAGGGATAACCAATTTATTTGTATGAAAAAGGTAAATACACAAACCCTTTTCCCAAGAAAAATATAACATATCACTTATAACCTTCCGTTGGGCCGATTATTAACGTATAAGTATTTTTCACCATTAGCGATTTGGAAATCATTACAAGCAACATGAACACAAATTATATCACCGTTGGGTAGAAAATAATTTAATCCATGCAACTTATTATTTCCTTTCTTTCTGCTTAAAAATTAAAATATAATTTTCCGTTGGGCCGATTAATATTTTAATTGATAAGTGTAACATGATGTGGTTTATCATTATCTCAACTTATAAAAGATAATAAACTTCCGTTATGCTGCTTACTGTCAAAATAAGTAAGTACCACTAATTATTTCAAGTTCATTATCATAATCTAGACATGTCAAACGAAGCATAAAATTTTATCATCATCTCATAATTTTAGACTAATTCTTGAAATTATAATAATATTGGCACATTATATTAGCAGTACCCTATAATATAAGCCAATATTAAAATATATATGCTATCAATAATAACATATCAAATAAATAATTTCAATAGGGATACAATATTAAGCGACTTTATAAATTTTATTTTACAAGGCACAATTAAAATACATAAGTCCTTTGAAAACCCATCTTAAAAAAAGGTCAAAACAGCCCAGTCATCACCTACAAGACCTTTTCTTAAGTATCCAAACAGGCTCAAAATTTAAGTGGCCAACAAAGTCCAATCTTTGGCATGGCCAAACGGGCCCAATTCTCTGGCCTAAAGGCCTAGCCAGCAAGCCATTTAACATGCCCTTTACATCCCAACAGCTTCGGCCCACTTAACAAAACATTAGCCACAATGGCCAATGCAGTAGGCCACCAAACAGCCCAGAAAAAGGAATACTTGCAGGCTACATAATATGGCCAACCTTTTATGGCCCAATTAAACAGCCTAACTATTCTGTCAGACGGGCCTACTGTTGTAGGCCCAGATTCAATTGAGCATGTCAACTTTTCTAGCCCTAAAAAAATATATATATATATATATATATATATATATATATATATATATATATATATATATATATATATATATATATATATATATATATCATCAAATAACATGGGCCAAAGCTATAGGCCCAAATTTCTGGGCAATCGACTCCCCTAGCGTAGACTTTCGGCATAGTAGCCCCAATTTTTTTTTTCTTTACGTTAACATTAAACATAATTCATCAAATATTTCAAGAATCTTAAAGGGGAAGTTCTATGTTCATGCAGTTGATTAACGTGGCTCTGAAATCACATGCTAGTTTATTCCATTCATCTTGTCCCCATAATCAAGATCATTAGAATCTTACAATAGCATAAACATAAGAACAATAGAGTTACAAACTCACAGGAAATGAGAAAGCCATAGATTACCAAGAGTTTTATTCCGATGATGAAAGAACACCAAGATGCGGAATCGAACGTATTACCTTTGGTATTGATCTTCACTACTCTTCTTTATTCTTGATGGTGTAATAGAGTGGTGTATTTTTTTATTTAATCTAGGAGGCAAAAGAGTGGTCAAATATTATAATACCCTAACCTTCAAGAAAAAGATATATTTATATAGAAAGAGTAGTGAGATCGACCCTAAAGCCTACCAAATCTCAACCGTCCATCAAAGTTAATAGATTATGGTCTATAAGCCTTTTATACACTATAAATCATTAGTGTATTGGATGTTAAATTAAATAGGCCCATAATATTATTTAGCCAATTTAATTAATTAATGTCCAAGTCAAATAAATAGTCAACATTAGTATGACCCGTTGGGCCACTTAATTGGTTTGGACCGATTAGTTCCAACAATACACACACACCCACCACCTATTATGCACGCACGTATACACATCAACCACTTAAACCATTATTACAACAATCACCCATCATCGCCACACGATCCACC
This sequence comes from Escallonia herrerae, assembly GCA_033070095.1. Classification (NCBI taxonomy): domain Eukaryota; kingdom Viridiplantae; phylum Streptophyta; class Magnoliopsida; order Escalloniales; family Escalloniaceae; genus Escallonia; species Escallonia herrerae. The sequence continues at coordinate 62,547 of JAVXUP010002612.1, read as the reverse complement.
AACCATTGCAACAACCATCCGCCACCATATCATCTACAACCATTTTCACAACAATCACCCGCCACTGCTACATAAATAAACCACCACCACAATAGCCACCCACCACCAGCCACCCACTAAACATGCCAAGCATTTATTTCCCCTATTTTTCTCTTCCAATCACCATAATTCACCATCGTTGACTACCATTGGTATAGGATGGGTTCATATATGGTTTGATTTTGGCTCGTTTTGCATTACCCCTTGTCCTCAACCTCCTCGATCTCGATCCATGTGATGGGCTATGGTTTAATCTGGTGGGTAAGGAAAAAGAAGGCTGTGGTGCGCATGTGTATTAATGCATGTGGTGGTGGCTGATGGGGAATGTGGCGGTAGTTGTAGTGGGCGGCGCTGTGGGGTTAGGGGGTTAACAGTGCAGAAGTGAAGAAGGGAGGTAAAAATTCTTATTCTTTAAAAATAAATGCTAGCTTAAAATGCTTGTTGTTCACAAGTGGCTAAAATTAACATTTTCCATCAATTGAGCTGTATTACTAGAAGGCTCTTAAGTATGTCAAGTTGAAGTGAAGGGAGTCAAATTTCTCGGTGCCCTATGTAAAGGGGGTCAAACTGTACATTCCCCTAATCCATATAGTTTCGCCACATAACTTTCTCGAGTCATTACAGAGTCAAACTTCCCGACTCAGGATCACTGAAATCACTCCACCGCTCCCCATCAAAATCTATAAAAAAATCTTATACAACATAAGCATAACCCGACCTAGCTTCACGATAGTTTAAAACTGACCCGAGCTTCACAAGCTTATTCCGATTATCACAAGCAATATCTACTCAAAATGTCGTTATCAACGCCAAATGAAGGTTACTAAATTATCAAATTTGCACAATCTTGAATCATTTTGAAATTAAAAGAATAATTTAAAGGAAAACCCAGATCAGATCAATTTACATGGTATATATGGGCATGTTCCTCTCTCTTTCTCTCTCTCTTAGAGATGTCAAAAGGGTCGGGCATCCAGCGGGTTGGCCCGGCCTGGCCCGACCCTTTTTTGGGCCCGGACTGGCCCGACCCTTTTTTGGGCCCGGACTGGCCCTAAGCCTTAGGGCTTGGGCCAGGGCCAGGCCGAATTATTTAAGAAACGGGCCCGACCCTAAAATGGCCTGTTTTTGGCCTATTTTTGGCCCGATTCCCTTGGGTATCTTACCTATGAACTTTAACAAGAAATTTTTAATTAGATGAACGCTAAAAGCAGTGTACACTAAGAATAGAAAATCATTTTGAATGGGCAAGAAATTTAAGACAAGCATGCAATGCATTTTCACTCTACACACGTCACTAACACTTTTCTTTCGCACCTAATTCCAAACATAAGTAAATGGAGGAACAGAAGCGTAGGCAATCTTGGACTCATACTTGTGCTAGCCTTTGATTTTCCCTTTTTTGTTATGACTGAATAGCGAACTAAAATGAAAAAAGAAAATAGAGGTGGGTAATTAATCATAGTGCAACTCATGAGTACACAACTGATCTACCTTCTTTCTGGTAAGTAATGATATGTATTAATAAGGAACACCAGAAGGGTGACACCCATGTCCACAAAAATATCTACTCAGCTACCTATACAACATTAAGCTGTCCAAAAACTAAAGATAGGCTTCACTGCAGTAAGAAATTATTTAGAGAATCTAAATTGGAAAGAAAAGGAAGCAGAGACTTACAATTGAACAAACCCAGTACCTCGGTGTTCTGTTGATCCTGTGAATATAAAAGGACAAAAACCCGTTTAATATATTTTGTAAAAACAATAATAAAACAATTTCCTTTTAAAATTTAGTTGATAAAAAGCTTATGGAGATAAAAGGAGGGAGGGCCTGTGAATAAATTTATCTTAAATTTAATTTTTTCATAACATAAAACATGGATAAAAAGAATTTTTTTTAAAAAAAATAAATTTTTATTCAGGTCTGGGCCTGGCCCAAGCCCAGCTCTAAAGTTAGGGCCTAGGGCTTGGACCAGGCCAGGATATCCTCACATTGGGCCCGGCCCGAACCCCACCCGATTTGCAGGGCTCGAAGCCCGGTTTGGCCCTGGTCCTCTTCTGGCCCACTGGGCCAGGGCCGGGCTAGCCCAAGCCCGGCCCATTGACATCTTTACTCGCTCTCTCTCGACACTGTCTTCCCTAATCATCATTGGTCACCATCGCCAGTTGTCGTAGGTGGTTTTTGTTGCCAATCATCACCACCATCTGTCTCCCTTTTTCACTTGAATCGCAATGTGTAACTGTTAAGTTATTTTTCATATCTGTTAAAATAAGTGGTGGATCTGCTTCTTATACCTGCTGATCTTTTCTTCCTATTGAGCATGACTTTAAGCCGACTTTAACAAGGCCTACCATTTATTGCAATTTAAAGAAACACAAAAATTCAACTCTTCATTTAGGGAGATGAAATTGACAAGCTTCATAGCATTTTCTAAATTTTCCCAACAGTTTGGAGATTTTTTTCTTTCAAGTTTTTCGGCAAGTAGTATGCAATGTTGTCTATATGAGTTTGGTGGTGGTGGTGGTTATTTTGGGTGGCGTGCCAGTGGTGTTCTATGCATGTGAGCGATTAGTTATATTAAAAAGAGAAGGAAATAGAGAAAAGGCCGTGTACATGTGTGGTCATGTTGTTTGTCAATTAATAACACCCTTGAAATCTTTGTTCACACATGACAAATTTACCTTGCAAAAAGTGATGTCTATGAAGCTTGTGGACTGGTTTGAATTGCAAAAATAATTTAAAGTACTAACATAAAAAAACATTTTGAACATGAGATACTCAAATGAAATTTTATATATTGGTAAGGCTGTACACAAACTGAATTCGAGCTAAACATGGGTATTTTCGTGTTTGGTTTGTATAGCTGAGGCCATGTTTTAACTCGACTCGAGTTCTTATAAAAGGGTAAAATATTCGTTTGAACTTGCTTCGTGAAACCACTTACAAAGCTTGGGCTAGGCTCAGCTCAGCTCGGCTCGGCTCGTTTAACCTATACAATCCTAACTAGAGCCTTGTAAACTCATATTTTGGTTCAATTAGACCCCAAAAACAAAAGAAAATTACCAGATCTAAAAATCTAATATCCTAACAACTCAAAGATAAAAAACAACAAATTAGTAGAAAAAATGTTCTTGCAGACCTTGTCATTGACCTAATCATAAGAAATTACAGATAGGAAGATATTGAATAGATAACGACGAGTTTCTAGATCCTTACGAAGAATCAAATCGTATTGAGAAGTACCTGTGGTGTCGTGATGGTTGGTGCGTGAGTGCGTGTGTGTGCGTCGCCAAGGGAGGTCACATGCTGTTGGTTATGTGTGTTTGCGTGATAGAAAAGAACTCTGTTCGACAATTTAGTCCATCTATAAGAGGAGACTTCACCGTCAAGAAACGAAGGAAGACTTACATACTGGTTAGGTGACAGCCAGCGGGACTTTCACCATCTATGGTGCAACACTCAACCGCTCAGTAAAATCTCAATTCATTTGGCCTTTCAATACAATCCAATAGAAAGCCTATTATGACTAGTTATGTCGAATTTTGTTCTAACATATTTATTTGAAATCCAATATTGATAGCAAAGTTGTTTCTTTTATTTATTTATTTTTTGGGTTCAAATCCAACTTTGTTTAGAATCCTAAAGTTCCAACCAAAAAGACGAAATAAGTTTTCACTAAAAAAGAAAGAGGTGTGTGCGTCGCTGAAGGAGGTGACAAGATGTTGGTTTGGTCTGTTTGTTGGTGAGAAAGAGGGCGATGTGACGATGGCGGGTGTGTGCGTCTGTTTGTGTGTGTGTGTGTGTGAGAGAGAGAGAGACAGAGAGAGAGAGAGGGAGGCAGGCTGGTGGGAGCAAAAGGTCGAATTTAGGGCAAAATAAGCATACTTGACTTGTTTGGGCTTGGGTGATAACACCTATGCGGCTTAAGTTATGTGGGCTTGATATCTTTAAGCTATCTAGTTTTAGGCCCTATGCACAAAACCCAAATTCAACATAAAATTTGTATAAAAATTTCCATGCTTCACAAGCTGTTCGTGAACGTATTCATGAATACTTTTGTATGTTCAAGCTAGACATGTTAATAAAATGAACTTAAAAAAATGTTCATGTTCGGATTATTTATCCACAGAAACGAACAAAAACTAACTTCTACTGAACAAAGACGAGCTGTTCATAAACAGCTCGACTGTAAATAGCTCTACTCATTTACAACCCTAATATTAGTTTACAATTCTAAGATCAGCCCTCTTTTTTGCTAGTTTTCTATTTGGTATCACGGTATCGCAAATAGTCAAAGATAATCACGAAGGACACTGCCTCTGATTTCATAATGGTTTCTTTCCGATTAATTAATCATCACCTAGTACAACTTAATGTGGTATCTCCAGAGATTTCAAAAGCTAAGCATTAATATAGAGTGAAAATGCTGCCGAAAAAGCAAACCCAAGTGACCTAGACTTGATCTATGACCTAGACTTGATCAATGGCATCAAAAGGGTCAAAACCAGGCATTCTAGCTGGTGAATCCTTCTAATAGTTTGGCCCGAAAGAATGCAACTCGGCCAAGTAATTATCATTGAGAAACTTCTAATTTAACACCACGTTATGATTTCCAACACCTTAATTTGCCGCTACAAAATTTATCAACGATAATTTAATAACGAACAACGGTATGCACGAGCGAAACAGAACGGCTTTAGTCTTCTTGGGTACCGGCCGGGCAAAACCAATAAGGAAACAAAAGTGTCTTGTTTTCTTCGCTGCTTCTTTGTTTAGCAGTAGACATTTCTTTATTGTTGGTGATGGTCGTGAGCATCAGATCCAAATAACGAAATAAGATAACACAAAAAGTTCAAACTTCAGATGGACAGCTTGGTTAAGAGGTTCATGTCAATACCGAACACCCACAAAACCTTTCCCATGTCCTTTTATTTAAAGCAGATCTGACCTGACCCACAACACCCGGCAAGAATCATGATCTTTGAAAACTCCCAACCGAGGTAGAATCCTTGTTTTAGAGAGCAAATCTTTCCTTGGACTGAGTAATTGGATCTGACAAATCCCCCATTCCCCTCCTCGGCTGGAAAAGGATTAAAAAAAGGGATGTAACGGGGTACATTTTAAGTTTCCTTGACAAAAAGCAAGAATGGACCAACAAAGTCAGGAACCTGGGATGCTGTTTGTCACGAGCATCATCACCCAAACCTTCTTAAATATTAGCCGGGAGAACTTCAATGCGTCGCAAGCGAATGCCTTCAGATCTGCAAACCTTCGCCAGTTTGTTCAAGCACACGTTTTTTCGAGCCATCACTTCATGATTTTTCTTCTGGGAACCAAGTTGGAATTACTGGAGATAGACAACAATGAGCTGACGAAATCCTCTACTCTCGACAATATTCAAGCCTTCCCATATCGCCCATAATCCTGCCCACCGACTATATATGTCTGACCTATATACAATACGAAATCGAATTCTATTTTCTGCCGCAACAGGAGCCAAGTGCTTTATGTTTGTGTGTCTTGAGGGATTTACTATCTAATTTTGATACACTAAAACGATGTAGCAGTAGAACAAGTAGGATAAGTTACCAAATACTTGACCACACCATCAGTTCGCAACAACACCACCCCTCCGCGCCCGTTACCACCCTCACAAGTGAGTCCGGGACTCAAGCTCATCTTCTCCCGTAGTCCTATGCATGTGAAGGCCGAAGAGGCAGATTGAGGATCCCCATCCTCTCCCCACCATGGCACACGCGCGCGCATACCGACACACACAATATCTTGGCGAAGCTCTCACAGACATCAAAGTTCATAGTTTCTTAACACTATCGAATATGGTTTTCCGTGTGAGAAAATGTTTCCATGCGACAGACGCAAGAGTTCAAGTTCGAAAAAGGAAAAATGTGTACCCACCACATCTCCTAGTTTTGCCTTGTTTACGCTTGTTTGGATATTATTTTCAAATTTAACTTCAAAAGTAACAAATTTAAGTACTACCATCGGTTATTAGAATATATAAACATTCAAATTCGTTTAACTCATTTTTGACATACACGTATGTAAGTTGTGCAATATAAATATCATGGAGCTGTTTTCATATTTTTCTTAACGTGATACCTAGTTAAATTTTATTACTTCCATGAAATTGGTATCCAAATAACTTTTCTTTTTTTTTTTTATAAAAGGCAACTTTGGTATTTTTTAAAAACATCAAAACTTTATTACTTCTATGAAATTGGTGTCCAAATAACTAATTTTTCTAAAGGCAACTTTCATATTTTTTAAAAGCAGAAAAATGAAAGCTAAGAAAATCATAAGATTTTTTGAACTTTGACCCTAATATTTGACTAACTATTAACTCAGGGTCCTTTATAAAAAAGTTGTTCAACATACTAGCTTCGTAACCAATGAACCCTACCCAGATTAGAGTGCATTTGACCTTATGCTTGATTCTATAGGCAAGGTTCGTCTCTTCAAGAAATACCAATGAAACATCTCTAGCCTGATAGGTTTCTAAGATTAGCAAAATGAGGCTACAGGATAGTTTAGCTAGTACCCATATACACTTTAGTATTACTTTTTCTAGCTTGCATGATTTGTCCATGATACCGATTTGCATATATGACCGAACACCTGGATTTAGTTGGTTAAGACTTAAAGAAACACTAAGGCTTCGTTTGACAAATTTTTTTTTTTGGTTTTCAGTTTTTAAAGAGCAGTTTTTTAAAGAGCAGCTTAAATTTTTTTTTTTATAAAAACAAGTGGGTGTTTGATAACCCCTTTTTTTGAGGTTTTTTTTTTGGTGTTTGGTAACCCTTTTTATTTTGACTTTTTTTTTTTGGTGGTTTGCGGTGGCGGTGGTGGGGCGTAGCGGTGGTCGACGGTGGTGGTGGTGGTGGCCGACGGCCGGAGGTGGCTGCCGGCAGTCACCGGCGGTGGTGGCCGGCGGCCGGAGGTAGCTGCCGGCAGTCTCCGGCGGTGGTCGCCGGCGGCCGGAGGTGGCTGCCGGCAGTCACCGGCGGTGGTGGCCGGCGGCCGGAGGTAGCTGCCGGCCGTCTCCGGCGGTGGTCGCCGGCGGCCGGAGGTGGCTGCCGGCAGTCTCCGGCGACCGCCGGAGGCCGGAGATGGCTGCCGGCGGCCGGAGGTGGCTGCCGGTGGTCGCCGGCGGCCGGAGGTGGTTGTCGGCAGTCTCCGGCGGTGGTCGCCGGCGGCCGGAGGTGGCTGCCGGCGGCCGGCAGTCTCCGGCGGTGGTCGCCTGAGGTGGCTGCCGGCGGTGGGAGGGTGGTGGTGGTGGTCAAAAAAAAAACCAAAAGTGAAAAAAAAAACCAGTTTTTTGACCTTTTTTTTTTTACTCTGCAGTTTAAAAACTGGTTTTCTAAATTGAAAAAAAAATGGTTACCAAACGCTTTTTTTTTTTCAGTTTTTAATACCGAAAAAAAGAGGGAAAAAAATTTTGTCAAACGGGGCCTAAAACTAGACTTTTTCTTGATTTGCATAATCTCTAAGAGAATCCCCATGCTGTAAGGATTTCTTTTTAGCTGGTGCCTTGGAAGATTGTGCTTTGTGCACTGTATCCGCATCTATGATTTAATATATTTGACTATTTGATGGTTGTACCACCCCATTAATTTAAACCATGTTTAATCCAAAGATTATACTGGTTAGTTTTGATAATAATTGTTGTCCCAGGGCCACTCGTCTTTCACTTTGCTGCCATCCGGTCCTTTCATTAGCAAGAAACATACTCCACTAATTCTTTTCCTAATCATGAAAGTTTAGTCTTGAATGTAGCTTTGTGTATGTCAGGTTTCTTAATCAACAGTTCATATGATAAACATCTTGTTCCCAACTATTCTTCTTTTCTTTTAGAAAACTGCGGTAATTAATCTGCTTGACTAGAGTTGAATCCAACCATCTATTGGTAATTGAGTTGTTACTATAGCCATGACATAACCCAGAGGGCCAAGACTTTGGTTTTATCCGAATTTTTTCTTAATACTAGTTATAATGCACGTGAATGTTAACCATAAGGGCAAACAATTGTTAAAAGATGACAGGCAGTAAATTCAACCTTAATATACCCTCTGGATTTAAAGAAAAGATTCTTATGTATAAAATAAAATTTTAAAGCTAACTTATATAGAAAAAGTTATTTAAAAATTATACAGAAGACATACAAAGGATATAAAGGTAATTTTAACTTCACAGAAAAAAATCAGTGGGCCATGATGGAGTTTCACTCACCGACGGTGACTAACACTGGCCAGAAAATAGCCGTCACGTGCCTCCACGCGCCCCCTGTGTGCGTGGGGCATCGTCTGGGCTTTCTTCAGTTGGCGCTTGTGGAGCACGCGTGTGGACTCAGCCATGCGTACTGCACGTGGCACGCGCGTGCTGCAGCCTAGGCTAGCTCGTGGGTACCCGTGGTCTGGATGGGGCCGTGTGGGGTTTGACTTGGCGTGCGTGGTCGGCTCAATCGTCGTGTGACACGTGCTGTCGGCGCGTGGTGCACGTGTTCGTCTTCTTCGTTTTAAAATCCTAATTTTTCAACGGCCATCATGCAGCGAGGCTAACTTTTGAAGGCCATATCTCTCTCGTTTTGAAGCCAAATAATGCGTGCCGTATATCGTTGGAAAGCTTATTTGAGATAGATTAATTCTATACCAATTGATCATGATAAAAACTAAATATCATGCTCTGAAATTGAGACCCAAATTTTGAAAAAATTACAGTTTTCTTGAAAAATAAAATCATGATTTCTCACAAACCATGCATTCAATAATTACAAAAATTTTTAGAGTTCATCCTCAAGCATAGGGGAACTAAAGCATATAATTATTTTTCAGAATAACATGCTCAAAAATTTTGAATTTTTAGTGATGGGTCTCATACATTGTATTTGAGAAAAAAAAAATCGCAACATGCATATAAATTATACTAGCATGTTAAAGGCGAATCAACAAGTAATCATGCTATGATACCAATGTTGAAATAACTAAATGTGTTTACTACGTAACACGTAGTGGATTTGAAAACATATCATACGAAGTAACCGAAAATTTTGAAGAAGGATCCTTATTGTTACGAGCTTCCAACACGCTTAATCTTTTTCGCAGGTACGAAAACGGCTACTAGAGTCGAATTATACGTCAACGAACCAAATCGTAGAGCTCAGTGATGCTCTAGAGAGAGTGCAACAGATGGAGAAATTGTCTTATAACTTACTGTTGTCCGACTTATTTTTTCTTGACATATCTCTAACATTCATATAGAGATAGTATTAGAGACTGACTTTACCTCTAACATTTAGGAGATAAAGACTGTATTTATCTCAAACATCTAAGAGATAGATATTGTATTTATCTAAAATACTTAGGAGATAAATATTTTCTAATTAACTGTAATAATCTAAACTAATAAATACACTTATCTGTTAGTAGGCAGATAATGGATTTACTGTCCTAATTTATTAACAGGCAATAATGTGATTGCACTTTCCTCGTCTGCCATTTTGCCTTTTGCTTTCCTTCTAAGCAAAAACAATTAACATTCAACACTTTGACTATTTTTCGCCCTCTATTTTCTTCTATTTTCTTCTATTCTATTCGTCAATCGGAGGTCATTTGACTCTTACCTTACCCCTTCATTCTCTATTTTACTTGCGAAAGAGGATTAAAGTTAAAGTTGATTTGGGGTTTTAATGCCATCTTTTCCCAACAAATAGACGTTACAAAATCACCTTTTGCTCACGAATACGAAATGATATTTTTAGGTGGAATAGAGTTGTCATATTCGATTAGAAAAGAACATTTTTGTATTTAGCGTTTATTCTTCCCTTTGAAGTACAAAAAAACAATACCTTTTTTTTTTTCCCTAGTGTTAATTCCTTTTCTCGACTCAAAGTCATGAAGAATGACGATTGACGGTTAAGTATAGAATATTTCATGAACTGGTTGCTATTTAAGGGTAAAAGTTACAGAGAACACTTCACTAGTGAATGTTTAATTATACCCTCTCACTTTGTTTGGCACCCAAACGTTTTCGTGAAAATCATTAAAGTTTAGTGTCCAGTTCAAAATCATGCTCAAAAAAGGAGAGATCCACTAAGTATAAGATTTGATCACAATTGTAAGACTTTAACACATGTCCTCACCTATAGTGTGGAATATGAGATAATCAATACGCGTGGAATATGAGGTAATCACACGCCTCGACTCGAGTAGAGCGGACACCCAACATCATAAAACACGAGGTGACAACTTGAAGATGGTCAATCCAAAAGCATGTTTAAGAGTAAGAAAAATTCATCAGGTGTAAGAACCAATCTCAATTCCCGCGTATAGATAGATGTGGGACTTTAACAAAAATATTAACATTTTATGCTAATCTGCCTTCTAGCAAAACATGAGTATTGAAAAGCAATAGGGTGTTGGTTTAGAAATAAGAACATTTTTAATTATCCAAACAAACTCTGCGTTGTTAATTTTCTACAACCCCTGCAACCCATTCTGACTTTAAAAAAAAAAAAGGGAAAAAAGGTTAAATATGATGGTGTAGTGATTTTTAGAAAGCATGCCAAGATTTCAGGTCACTGTCTGGCTTGGCTCTTATGGAGTTTATTGCATACAAGGGGCACGCATTATTGGTTTTTGCTATTTAATCATTTTGGGCTAGCATGACTAGCTGTCAATATATCCAAATTAATTGTGTAGGTGGACTTTAAAAATAAGCACAGCTACCATCTTAATTTAATTGTGTATTCTCAAAGCAAATCTCAAAGGTACGAACGTATCTCTTAAACAAGTACCCATGGTGGAGGGTTCAATGTATCAGCTCTTACAAGAAACAATTCTTTTCATTTAAAAGAACTAGTACTGCAAGATACAAGAAAATTAATTAATGCTTGCCTTTGCCCGCTGAATTGCTGCTATTTGAAATCTCAAAGGGACGTAAAGGATCGTAGATGATTAAGTTTTTAGGTCAAATAACACTCGTCATGTATGTATGAGCCTTCGTGATGGACAATTAATTGGCTCTGTGTGCCGTCTTTTTGACATGGTCTTAGAGCCCATGGTTAGCGCGACCTTGGCCGTGCACTCCTATGGATAACAGTCGTTCTTAACGTATCAGGACAAGGGAGATGGTGATCTGATGGCAGGTGTGCTCACTCGTGAAGAGAAGATTACTAAGTTACATGTGTGGAGTTTGTGTTATTGACTTAAACTTTTAAGTCAAACTTTTTTGCCTTAGATGTCTCCATCAACGAACCGAACGCTGGGCTCATAGACGTGATTTTTGCATTAATAAAAAGAAAAACAAGGTCAATGATCCCATGTCAAACCGGTCCAATTAGGGTTTACGAGTTGTTTTATGATTGACTTGAGCAAAATAAAATAAAAGATTAGTTGAAGAAATTTGAAAAAAATTGATATCTTGCTAAAAGGATTTTGATGATAGCGACGTAAGAACGTTCAAGCTATGTGTTGGCACCAAAATAAGTTTTTATTGGTTACTATTTGTTTAATCTGTACCATAGTCTATGAAATTGATTTCATTATCTTCGTCTGTTGACGCTTTGATTCCTTAGAGCAATGCCAAGTGAATCAAGCAAAAGATATAATGATAAACTTGAAGCAGTTAAGTTAATGGCTGACCTTTACACTATTGGAGAGCAATTTGTCAAACTATATACCATCTGATCATCTTTTGATTCGATATACATTTGTGGTTATACTTGCTCTAAATAAATAAATAAATAACACGAATAAACAAAATATTTTATATCGCCTTTTCTTTTATAGAAAAGTCCTAGATTTGGAGCCAACCTTTTAATTAACTTGGTTGTTTGTAAGTGGAGTATCACTGTACTAGGGCAGAACCTTTTGGTTGTGGTTTGAGGACTAGACTTTTTGAATTTATCCCCTTTGTGACTCTTTGTAATGTTTTTTTCTTCTTCTGATTTATTAGAGTCTAGTTCAAAATTTCTATTAATGGAGGATAACTTCCTCCCATCCCCTAACCCTCTTCAGCTGTCTCCGTGTAAGGAGGTTGATTCCAAGACGATCTCTGTGCGCGGTATAAAAATACCTGTTAATTGAATAGTTGACATGTTTTTTACTGATTTGAATTTTCTGCTGTAACTGCAACTCTAAAAAGAACTTTTAACTGAAAAAATGAGTTGCAAGTGTAGCTAATGTCCAGCATCCATAGCGACAAGAGAATGCCTTGCCAATTAACGCTTTAAGGCCTCCCCGGAGCATGAATGTGTACATGTTTAGCTATCTAAGGACTTTTTTGTGACGGGTGAAAGCAGCAAATAAACAAATTAGATGCTAATATATGTGGAGCATGAAGCTATGTCAAAACAAGAATGTGCGTGGTAGTAAGGGTCCATCTCTTTGAAGATGTTTTTGGCACGGTGTGGAGCATGAATATTCCATCCGCTTTATTCCATTTTTTCTTTTTTCTACATTCGAAGGATAGATAAAGTAGATGTAAACCTTCACTTTATTCATTGTTTTTTTTTTTTACTTGATGATTGCTGTTTGAATTTAATTGATCAATGTTTTTCATGTCCCAATATTTGTCCTAAAATTTTTGCAAGAAGTCAAAATATAAACTTCAATGAATAAAGGGGGTATATGCAAAGGACTCGTGTGAAAATGCAAAGGACTCGTGTGAAATATTGTGTGTGTGTGTGTGAAGAATTCTGCATTAGAGGATTTTCAAATGACAAAAATACAAGACAACGTGGGGAATAATAAGATGGGGCCCCTTTAGATACGCCGTGCAGTCGACGTCCCTTTTCTCTAGTTTTCTTGGACGTAAAAACAAAAGTGAACCATTTTCTTTCTCATCCCAAATAATGATGATGAGATCAACAACCCAATCACATAATTCTTCAATAACACGAATAACAATATTTTCCACTTGAAAATTACGGACGGATTTTTTGTTAAAATAGAAAAATTACGTTGACATTAAAAGATTCAAAAAGCAAGATCCGGCCTTAGCGCCTATACATTTTGTACAAACGATGTTTACAATGACTTGATCAATTCTAGGAAACGTAAGTGCCGCCACGAGAGGCGGATGAGGCCAAGGAGTTGGCTTCTTGAAGGAGCTCTTTTATACCAGCATGCTGAGGAAAAATTTTCACTTATAACATAGAGCAAAAGCTATCGTATTTGTCAAGGTTGAGACGTGTTCAACACCTGTTATCTTAGAGATAATGAAGTGTGAGCCAGTATGCTTCCCTTTACTTTTTTGGTGCCTTTTCTAAAAGCACACAGACGCATGTTGCACAACACTGAACCACTACGTAATATTTTCACTATCTTTCAAACATCGACAAATATGTCATTGTTAACTATAAAGCCTGATTTATATAAAGATAAAGTGTCAACGGCAAGCCCCAACAATGACCGGGGACGGGACCTTTTATCTAGGGTTCGGCCGGGGAGCCGCCGCCTTTGAGATAAATTTCTGGACACTACTTTTGTGGTTATGTACGTGATTTTTCTTCCTAGGTTTTTCAATATATACTGTACTGTGGGTAAAGTGTGACAAGAGTGCGAGGGAGAACGACAACTATGCCAGAGTTGGGTTTTTGCGAAGTAAAGTAATGCTACATAACAGAATAATTACATGTATGTAATCCATGAATGTAACGAATATGGGGAAGCATATCAATTTATTGTGACGTGCTTTTGTTCCTCTGTTTATTTTCTTTCTTTGGGTTTATGGCAATCCAAATAATAATGGAGTGAAAGACAGGTACCCTTTAATTATGCTTTAAATCTCTGTTGAAAGGTTTGGTTTCTTAGGACATAATAAGAGTAACTCATCAGTCTTGGTTTACGGAAAATAAAGTTGTTCCCAAAAGTTGCTGTTCTGGGGCAAACTACTTGGCATCCGAGGTACATTAGGATTTTGAAACAGGGGGACCATATGAACCAGCAAATCTTGAGGCAAAGCAGGGGACCATGCAAAAGGCAATGTGTAATGCTGTGACCGGCCATGTGATGATGAGATGCCTCATTCAGCTTTCTATCAGCAAATACACACCACAGTACACTATTTTCATCTTTCAATTTCTTGCTTTTCTCAATTGACATTGGTCCACTTTTTCATCAATTTTAAAAATTTTATTATTAAAAAACATAGAAGGTGTAGATTCAAACCTACACGGCGGCCGTGAGTACTAAACGCATGCTTTTCAAAAGAACTAGAAAATACCGTGTGTTTTCGAACCGTTGATCCCGACTATTATAAGGCATTAACAATGTTACCTTAATGTCCACCCTGCATCCCGTTGTCCATCTTCATTTATTTCATGAATATTTTATATCGTCGATCGAAGAACTTTTCTTTTATTACCTTGGCTACGTGTTGTATTGCACCCTGAAATAGTTAATAGTTTCTAACTTATTGCGATTGGCAAGGGTGTCAAAGATAAATAACAAGTAATAATGAGGGAAGATCTTCCGAGAGATTTAGAGGTCCATGAACAGCCGAATGTCCGTTAAACCATTGGTAGGGTACCCCAAAATGATCAAGAAGATTGGGAGAATAAACATGTAAGGTTCCTGTGGGGGTAGACACAACTTGATGGACTCTTCAACTGTTGCATATATGGTCTGATACTCTTGTCCAAAACACCGAGGGATAGCGGCCTTAGAGAGGTCCACTCCTCCAGCGACTGCTAGTCTCGTATCAATTTATCAGGATAACAACTGTATTCTTAACTTTCAAGTTATACCACCATCAAGTGCACGAATAAAACATAATGCCAAATATTAAACTTAAGTTACCAATTGCTTGAGAAACTTAAACAGTCAGAGAATTGACACAAAAATAAACTTCATGCTGTTTAACTATTCAGTTGGACTGCCATCATAACATTGTAAGCGTTTTTCATATCTTTTGGAGTTGAATTACGTGATTAGTACTGGGATCCTACTAGTTATAGACATGCTCTTCGATCGTGAACCTCGGTTTGTGAACTGAGAAAAATTGAACAGTTCTTACCGGAAACTTGACAAAAATGAAATAAGGTATGTATAAGGGTTTGGCACGAAACAAGTTAGTTGAAAAAGTAAGTATCAAGTTCGGTATCCTGTTCCTTAATGCAACTAGTTAGATGCTAGTGTTAACAAAGTTGGTTTGACATTAATCTAGTTGGTTAGAAGGGTATATCATGTTTGGTATTCTGTTACATCTATGCTAGTAATAACACATAACATGGCGTTGATTCCTTACCTTTCAAACTGAAAAGGAGAAATCAACCTTTTTTTTTGAATTATAAAATAGTATAAACGTAGAAGGTAAATGCACAATCCGATCTGATGACATGTACAATGTAAGACAAAGAACAAATTGGCTGTAAGATTGGAAACAAACAAAATTAACTTTATTTTTTCTTTTTTCTCTAATAACCGAAAGGGAGATCGTCAACCAAAGAGGAAAGAGTCGTCTGTAACAGTGCCGAAAAGTAGTCATCCTCGAAGAAAGGAAGACCTAGCTTGACATGCACAACTCTCTTGACTTTGGTGGAGCAAACAGGGTAATGCATCAAAAAAGGAGAGGAACAAGCGAATTACAATATTACGAGTAATTGAAGCTATTAACTTCTCAAGTCGGTTGACCGGCCAAAAGAGCGGCAGGCTGAATAATATGATGCGGGTAAAAAGAGATATCACATAAACTGATTTCAATTCGGTACAACCAAATATACCACCAAGTTGAAAAGATGAGAAAAATGACTTTGGATTGTGTCTTATTGCGGGAGCACGAGCTACGAATGCAGGCTGTTCTCTAAAGCCGTTAGAGGCGAGATGCATATGAACTTGGGGGAAGAGCGAACCATACAAGACTTGTACCCCACGCTGTGAAAAGATGACTCACCGTATTAGTGTAGGACGAACAGAAGGAGCAAACATCATCTCACTTCCACAATGAAATTTGAAGAAGGCTGATTTATGAGGAATGCGGCCCCAAAGAGCTTGCCAAAGGAAGACCGTCAGCTGCTGAGGGATAAGGCAAGACCCAATTTTTTTTTCCGAACAACCAAAGGGATTGAGTCGACACACACTTAGGGTTCGTTTGACAAATTTTTATTTTTTTTTTATTTTCAGTTTTTAAAGAGCAACTTAATTTTTTATTTTTTTTACAAAAACAAGGGGGTGTTTGATAACCTTTGTTTTTTGAGTTTTTTTTTTTTTTTTTTGTGTTTGGTAACCCTTTTTATTTTGACTTTTTTTTTGGGTGGTTTGCGGTGGCGGTGGTGGTGGTGGGGCGTAGCGGTGGTCGATGGTGGTGGTGGTCGGCGGTGGCTAGTGGCTGCCGGAGGCCTGCGGCCGGAGGTGGCTGCCGACAGTCGCCGGTGGCTACCGGCGGTGGTCGCCGGCGGCCGGAGGTGGCGCCGACAGTCGCCGGTGGTGGCTGCCGGCGGTGGTCGCCGGCCGCCGGAGGTGGCTGTCGGCGGCCAGTGGTGGCTGCCGGCAGTGGTGGCCGACGGCCAGAGGTGGCTGCCGGCGGTGGGAGGGTATTGGTGGTGGTCTCCAAAAAAAAAAACCAAAAGTGAAAAAAAAAAAAAAAACCAGTTTCTGGAGTTTTTTTTTTACTCTGCAGTTAAAAAACTGATTTTTTAAATTGGAGAAGGAAAAAAAATGGTTACCAAACGCACTTTTTTTTTCCAGTTTCCAAAACTGGAAAAAAAAACTGCGTCAAACGTGGCCTTAGAGCTCCCAACTTTGTAAGAGACGTGATTTCTTATATATATATATATATATATATATATATATATATATATATATATATAGGAGAAAGTAGGCAGATTGAACTGAGAAATGACCTGTTTAGGTGAGATCCCCTGTCAGTTTGTCCTTCTAGTCTGTTAAAGAAAGATGATGAGGTAGAATACTTGCGGCAATGTGATTAGGGAATACTGGCGAAACCAAATTCGAATCCCAGACTACTTAAGGGGTCAGATCAGTCACAACTTTAACCGACTGATTTAGTAAGCAGAAAGGGGCAACATGCATGATCTCCATGTTTCTTCTTCAACACATTGTTGTTTAGTATGGCTGGAAAACTTAATATTTATCAGGAGGTGATAGTCATTTACTTTGATTCTTAAAAGACTAAACCATCAAATTTTAAGATCTCTGTGTCATATCGATCACGAAAGAAAAGCTAGGTAGACAAATTGACATTGTTTAAGTGGCTTATGGTAGTACTCCTTGCATAGCTTCCCATAATTTTGTACCGACAAATCATGTGCCTAAAACGGTAGTACAGAGAGTGTCATTAGCTATTATAAAATGACCGTAAAGTTATTCGAAATAAATTTTTACGAATAACAAATAAAGTACTACTGTATTTTTTTGTCATGGAGAGCACATTTTGGTAAAAGTTTGGTGTCAATTTTTCCTATTGCCTTACAAGTTTTTCTTTGTACATCATTTTTCACTTTGAGACGAATATAATTTGTTCTTCTGGCAATCTCATAAAATCATAATCAGAGAACTTAACCTTAAAGCTCACATGGCTTTGTCAAATTAATGTTTAATTTAATGCTTGTTTCGACTTTATACATTACTTATATGACAACCAATTGAAACTTTGACAATAAGTCCAGCCATTAAAAGCCACAATACTTTTATCTCTGGAATTTACAAAAGCATTTTAATTTAGTTATACGTGTGTCATGTTTTATTTAAACATGATCATCATAGGTGGTCCAGTAGTTTTGCTTACACGGCCTTCAACATGACTACTGCTCATAAGATTGGCAGTGTGAATTATGTGTGACAAACTGCACCAAAAATTATGGTGTGTCGGGGAATCTTTGTAAGGACAAAAGAGGATGGCTCCGCATTTCCTGTGACATTGTAGCACTGTACTGGTGGTGCATTTTCTTTTTAAGTTTTCCTTTCTCTTTGTTAAAAGAGAAGGAAGGAAAGGTAAGACTTGAGAGTTAAAGTAAGGGGTAATCATATTGTTGCCATATTGTAAAAGATGAGAAATAGGGCAATGCCTTTTATAGAGTTATAATAAAAATGAAAAGAAAACAAAACAAAAGGTAGGTTGTGATGGTTCTCTCACAATTTGACCTGACAAAATTGTGCTGGTTTGCTGTTATATTAAAGCTAAGCCCTACCTCTCTTAGCCGTGTCAGATGAAACTTGAAACCAAGGTTTTTGGTGAACAGAAAAAGCCGTCGGTTGCCGTAGTAAGCATGCACTTAAGTAATAATTTGCCAAAACTCTTGATTGATCATATTCATCTTGCCACATGTCTTCATTTCGCTAAATGATAACTAGTGCTCCATCACCTGAAAAAAAGAATATATTATCACACCGTACACCCTTGCTATCAATCCTCAATTCGTCGCTGATGAGTAATGAGTTTTTCTTCGACGGCCATTCCATTACATTTGAACTTTGACAGCTTTATGGGGCTAAATATTACATTTTACCTTTTCATGGAGGGGGTCAAAGTTACATAAAAGTACATTTTGACTTCAGCATCCACTAATCTAGCATTACTTGTAAGAAAATTTCAAAAAGCTTATTGGGGGGGTCAAGTGACAATTGTATGCTGCCTCTTCCCATGCCCATATAGGTGGTATAAAGTCAGGCCCCATGGCCCTCCCCTCAAGTTGAAGGTTAACTTCACTAGAAAACCACCTTCCCATATAATAATTATAGTAAATTAACTAACTACCCATTGGTTTTTGCTGTATGTGTTGTTTATTTCATTGTAGGAAGGTTTAAACTAATGGGTTCTTGGTTTGTATTGGAGCCTGGTTTGTGGGTTGGGTTTGCATTGGATTGGATTGGATGTCATGGGAGTTTGATTTGGAGCATGAATGAATGAATGAATGAATGGATGGATGAATATGCATACAAGGGAGGGATGTAATGTCAGTGTATACACATGAGAGACTTGGGGAGGTCACAAGCATTGTTTGATGGGGCACACATAGAAATGGCCATGGGAAGCAAATCTTAAAAGGGAATCAAAAGAAATTGCCCTCTCTTTGCACCACTCCCCTACCTGCTCAAGATATGGTAAGTGCACATGATTTCACACCGGGGAAAAAGGCAGCACTGCTTACATCACCTGTATCTCTTGAGGAGATTTTTGTAGGCCCCACCTCCACCACCCTTCAAACCCTTTGCTTTCAACCCCCCACCCCCAATCTTCCTCCTCACACACATTTGATGCATGTATATAGATTGAAAAACCAAGCCTCAAGACTTGTATTCACTCATTTACCTTTGTTTTTATCCTCCTAACTTTCCTTTGCTTGCCTTGTAATTCAAAGATCAGATTGACAATTAGGGGGAGATGTTTGGATGAAATCTGGTCAGATCTTGCTTTGTGGGTTGTTGATTTTGGTGGGTCTCATTCCTATACAAAGTTCATCTCTCTTCTCAACCCAACCCAAACCAAACCACCTCACCAAGAAAGAAGAGAACAGGCAGACCAATCCTCCTTTTCATTGATATAGCTTTGGTTGGTCTTGGATCTTGAGCTTTGCTGCAATGGCTATTTCCACAGAGTCAGAGTTTCATGTATTGGCAGTTGATGATAGCATTATAGACAGAAAACTTATAGAGAGGCTCCTCAAGACCTCATCATATCAAGGTATTTTCTTGGCCGCCAAAGAGAGGATACTGAAAATAGAGGAGATTTTATTCATGGGTTTCTGAGTGTGTTTCATTGTCTTGATAGCAGTTACCACTGTGGATTCTGGTAGCAAGGCTTTACAGTTTCTGGGCTTTCACGAGGACGAGGAAAGCAACCAAAACCGACCTTCTGTTTCGCCAATGATTCATAGGGTACTTTTTTTTACCTCCTGGTTTTTCTTTCTTATGTCTTAAAGTTTCAAGCTTTATTGGGATTTCCCCAAGTTGTATATTAAATTTATTGTTGGATTTTTTGGTTTACAGGAAGTTCAAGTAAACCTCATTATCACAGATTACTGTATGCCTGGAATGACAGGCTATGATTTGCTCAAGAAAATTAAGGTATGTTTGAATTTTTTTTTTTTCAATTTAATTCCTCTTGTCTTTTTCCTTTGCATTCTCTCACTTTCCTGCATTATTTTGCTCAATTCTTTTCAGCTGCATTATTTCCTTTTACTGGAATTATCCCCTGACAAAACAAGACCATTCTTTCATTTTTGTCTTGAATTTTTTGTTCTTCCAACTGCCTTATTTCCTTCCCTAGAAAATAGGCAATATGCCCACTGACCATGACAGTTTTTCATGCCTAACAGTAGGCAGCATTCTAGATTGGCCCATAGCTAGGTCCTTCACCATTTCATCTTTGGTCAACAACATCTTCTGGAACATCTCTCGCGCACCTTTTTCCAGCCAAACTTTACTTAACTCGTTAGGTTGTCAATTGTCATCCTATTCAAAATCTTAATAGAGAGTTGCAAACATTTGTTCTTGCACCCTTTATTTTTTTCTGCTGAAAACTGGGATTGTACAGATCTAATAGACCCCCTTTTATCTACAGGAATCTTCATCTCTGAGAAATATACCAGTAGTGATTATGTCATCTGAGAACGTTCCTTCAAGGATCAACAGGTAAGATTGACCTATTTTTCTTGTTGGGGCGTATGTTAGTTTTGCAAAACAATTGAAAAGTTTCTAGCCCAAATTGATTAATGGGTATTTGTCAATAAAATCCACAGATGCTTAGAAGAAGGAGCGGAGGAATTTTTCCTAAAACCCGTGAGACTGTCAGATGTGAATAAGCTAAAACCCCATATGATGAAAGCCAAAGCCAAGGATCATCAAGAGCCAGCGAAACAAGGACCAGAAGGATCAGAGACACCAGAAATTCAATCAGTACAGCCACAACAAACACCAGCACAGTCCAGTAATAAGAGGAAGGCCATGGAAGAAGGGATTTCGCAAGAAAGAACAAGGCCAAGATACAGTGGCCTCGCAGTAATCTAACTGGTCATTAAAAATTACATAATTTTTTCTACGTCTGAAAAATGAAATTCGGATTTAATTTTTTGACTTGTTTATGACCCATAGTTGTTTTGGTTTACACGAGAGGACTGTAAAGAGAGAATACCCACACTATGCTTTGAGATCTTATACCTTTTACTTGAATTGTACCAATTTTGTACTGCTAATTCACAAGTGAATAGATGAAATTCACATATACATGAAATGGCAACCGTAGCTGTAAATCATCTGTTATCGCTCTTTATTCTAATATTTTTTGGTGACCAAAGACCATATGATGTTAAACATTTCACAAATTGACAATTTAGCTATTGACAATAATGAAACACAAGAATTCACCGTATAGTGGTCAAACTGTTATGACGATCTTTAGAAAAAGAAGTATTGCTTTTGGTCCGCCACTAACATCTGAAATGGAAATATCATCTTATTTCTTGAAGGGGCAAGTTGACTTGGAGGTCTTACTTGGACCCTACTTCTACTGTTCACACAGCTTAATCTTGAGCAATTTGCAGACAAAAACACTCGTAGTTTGGGCTAGCAATAAAAATACACGTCATGCTCCATGATGATTTTATATGTGACCTTAATTTGTGGGTCTCCATGCCCACAGATTGGGCTTGTAGGCCCTCTCTAGTTGTCTTTTGGGTGGAAGGTCAGTCCAATACAAAGATCCTTTTTTCAGCTTTAAGTGGGCCAATAGTGTTCGCTCATGTGCGGCCCTGGCCCATCGTACAATCTTGAGCTCAACATGCCAAACTGGCAATAAAAATATAAACTAATAGAAATGCTAGCATTCTCGCACAACTGCCTTCTTCCATTTTTTTATCAAAATAAAAAATATAAACTAATAGATTAGACAATAAAAATATGTAACTACAGATGAATATAACAATAACACGGCCATTTACCAAGTGATCGAATGTGAAACTCAGTACATTTAGTAACAAGTCACCCAAGGATAAGACCTTTAGAATATAGTTTCAAGTTACGATTAATGATTTTGAAGGATCAAATGTTGCAAGTGTCTTAACTTTATCGCTGGATCTTTGGGTCTACCATTTGATGCACGGTGAGCTTATCACCTTAAGTCATAACTTGGTTTCTTTAATCACAAACTGTAAATCTGATTATATAGATATGAAAGGTAAAACGGAGAGAATGTTATCACGTCACTGCCTACGCTGATATTCTCTCCTTTCACCATGTGGATTTAATTTATTATTATATAAAACTAACTTTAATTACTTACAATTATCACTTTTTACTTTTGAATTCAGTTATCTCTCTCCAATCAATTAAAATTTTTCTTATCAGTTTAAATTTAAATTTCAAAAGTAATTTTGTAATTATAGCACCTTAATAAAGTTTCTATAATTATCATTATCACATTAATCTAATTAATAACTTATTCAACAACTATTTGAAAAAAAAATCAAATTCTCTCTGCTTGCCACGTGTCATATAAGAAATGCTAATTATTTGATCCTAATATTCTATTTCCTTTTCAATCTACAATACTTTGTGTAGGGTTAGAACTTCCAACCTAGGCCATTAATGTTTACTATCTTTTAAAATTAATTTATATATTATCTCTTAATTATTATCTCCTGAATCAGGGTAATTTTATATCCTAACTGAAAATCAAAATTCAAATCTTCCATTATTTCTCTCTCATCTTTGTCCCTAGAGTAGTTCTTTTGTATCTCAAGTAAATTGGCCATCTCGATCATGCATCATTTTATACTCTTCAAGCAGCTAATGCGTACCTTACATTCTCATCCCTTTCATATTAATCAGCCCTTCACAATAAATTAATCTCAATACTTTTCGCTTTGTTATCTTCTAGCAGTAGATTGTGTTTCTTTTTTTACCCTTTTTTCCTTCTATCTCATATGCAATTATATTCTAGGTGTTTTCTCATAATTCATGAAGGAGTCAAAATTTTACAAGGTTAGATTATTGATCACCCATTCCTTTGTTATTTTATTACGATTGGTACATACGTATAAAGATCTTTTGAAGGTTTATCAATTTTTTGTTTACATTTTATTTGCTCAATTTAATTATTATTATGTCTCCATGAATTGGCTCGTGACAATATAGCATCCTCAATGTGTCCAAGAGTCTTTCTACCTACATTAGTGTTACTTCTTCCTAATATACCTGCAGTACTGGTGCACTTGAGGACACTGAATTAATGTTCAACATCAATTTACAATGATAAAATTGTAATCATGGACAAATGAGGTCCATTTATTTTGATGTTAAACACTAATTAGCATGCTCCTTAAACTATATGTGAGTCTCAAATCCTTCCTGCATTCAAGTAATCTTCCTAATATACAATGATTGCCAAAACTCGTGATCTTAAACTTTACCTGTTAGCAAAAATAAAATTGATATTCCATAAACTTTTTGCTGTTACTATTTATGTTTGTTTCTTTCCTCCCATTCTTTTTATGGTTATAGTTTGGCACATCTGATCATTCCGCAGGATATTCACACATATAATTTTTTTTTTTTAGGGTATTTGTGATATTATGTTTGTTAGATATCATTCAAAATTTAAAACAATATATATTATGATACTTTCCATTGTTATCTTTCTCTCAAATTTCTATCGAAATTAATTAGCTCTTCCACACCTGTTTTTGTTATAGAAAGATGTATTTGAGACAAAATTTTAACGACAAGCTGTCACGAGAATATGATAGCGTCTAATAGACGCAACCTTTTCATTTGGGTTTTTCACTTCCACTCTCTCTCATTCTTTCGGTGCCTGCTAATTTTTCGTTTCATTATTTTTCACATTTTGTTTACTGTTACCTTAAAAGGACACTCAATTTCATCTTTGCTCTTTGCAATATATGGGTAATTTTTTTTTAAAATGGTTTTTCTAGGTAAAAAGGTTAGTCTTAAGTGGTACAGGACTACATGTACTGGCTGCACATGAATCAACTACATTGGTCTTATTCCTTTTCTAAGGACACATACAAAACTTTGCAAAGGTCTGACCTCATAACTATGTGATTCTTTAAGTATTTATTAGGTCTTTGTGGTCTTTTTCACATTTTTACTATAAAAATGTATTGTTTATGGTGATGTTCGCCCGCACACGAGCTCCCTCACCAATGTTCTCCGTAGGTACCCAATTTTTGTAGTTTTATTTTATCTTTCTTATTTGTTTTATTGGACTTCATTGATATTTAAGTTTATTATTATTGTTATGGGGTTTAGGCCAAATAATGTAGTAAACTTAATTTATTTAATTAAGTCCAATAATTAATCCAGTCTAGTTCAGTCTAATAAT
Source organism: Escallonia herrerae (assembly GCA_033070095.1). Classification (NCBI taxonomy): domain Eukaryota; kingdom Viridiplantae; phylum Streptophyta; class Magnoliopsida; order Escalloniales; family Escalloniaceae; genus Escallonia; species Escallonia herrerae. Next base: position 38,193 of record JAVXUP010002612.1, on the reverse strand, counting down.
TGGATTCAGTCCATTCCAATTGGTGGAGTCCAGCCCAGCTGGTTAAACAAGTCCAGTTAGTTAACTTTAATCCAAGTTAAGGTCAAGAGATTGTGACTGATTGAATGACTTGAAAATATCTTGTGATTTATTCTTGATACATGTGATTAATTCTTGATTTATATGGATATGGAGATAATTTTTGAGTCTAACTCATCTTATCCGATTACATCAGAGATAATTGCTGAACTAGGCACAGATGAAGTCCTCAAATTTGGAAAATTATTTAAGGGATGAACCGGCCAGTTTGTTGACCTTTTTTAAGTCTACAATTTTCATCCAATATTTTGTTGTATCACCAAATCACAAACTGTGATCGTAATCCTTATCATTTCTAGTGCCCACACATCTATTAACACGTGGTGCCCACACCTCTATTAATAGGGTCTTTGGGTTATACTTTCAAGGACAAACTTTTTCTCCCTAAAGCTTTTATATCATTTTCTCTTAGAAGTGGTAGATCATCTCTAAGGAGAATTTAGTACTTCATTTTCATTTCTAAATAATCTTGAGTCACTTGCATCGTGGATTTATCACAAAGTGTTCCTGAGTCCTCTAGGCAAATGCTTTCAAGGAAAAAAGTCATGAAAAGAGTCTTTTCATTTCTTAGTTCGAGTTTGAGACCGAAGTATAGGTCGCCTCCCATAGGATCAAAGTCGAACTATGATAGTTTTGATTCTGGTTTGTCTTACCAAATACGTACGCCATTCGATCCCTGATGTCGAGTTCAAGCCAATAATAATAAAGTAAACTTAGGTTTTATGTTATTACATGTTCATGTGTTATGTGTTAAGAAGGCCAAAAACTAATAGAAATGAAATAAAGACCGAAAGGTATGGCGGGTGCCTAACACATTCCCATCATATAACTCCGTCCCTGAACCTATTTCTTTGTTTTCAATATATTGTAGTGTTTTGGACATTTGTAGAGTCATTTTCAGGTTTTTCTTATTTTTTTTCTCTATTTAATTAAATAAGATGGCAACTTCCTAAAAATCCTTTGGGGATTTTTTTCCCGAAGCGATTCGCTACAATTAGATTTCACGTTCTCACCCTAAAATTCCAGAGCTAAAGAATTCTAAAGAAAAAGACACACAGAACCCCGACACTGGACCTTAAATTTGGTCCTAGGCATTGGACTTCGATTTTTATTGTATATCTACCTAGAGCCTTCGCCCTCGCAGCACTATCACTCCTCACGCTCTCTCTAAAAAGCGTTAGTCTCTACACTTATTCTATACTTGCTCTGTTCTACATCAGTATACTTAACCTTTAACTCAAATTGCATCATTTGCGGCACCTCCACCTATACTGCGAACCACTTCATTGGCATCGTTTTGGCGACACTGCTGGGTAGATGAGTATTCCAGTACAGTCCGTCTCATGTCCGACAAACCTAACCCACCATGCCAAAGCAATGCAAGACTACCGGAACTACAAGCTAAAGCCTCAACCAAGAAATTCAAGCATCATCCTGAGGCCCATGAAGAGAACAGTGCCGACGGACTCTAGGACGGACTCTAGGCTCTCTCTCTTGATGGACGCAACTTATGTTGTCACCAGCGTCAATATTGCAGTCCAGTGCCTCACTTCCAACATGATCGAGCTCGAAAACTCCCAATCATCTCTCATGACTGTGATCCTGGAGATGCAGAAGTCAATCCAATCCTTAACTTTATAGTTTCTCTTAAGGCCTTAGAGGTCCCCACCCTATGCATGTTGCTCACCTCATGCCATGGCAGCTCTAGGGTAGGTCCCTGCTGCTCAAATCCAGCCCTTAGAAATTGGGCTAGTTCGGGACACTACCCAGGTCCTAATGTCGCTGCCAACGGTGCGTTGGTCCTCCGGGGCGTGTTGCTCACATCAACCACCACTTGCACACCTCAGGCCGACCTTGGCTAGGTGCTGCAACAACAAACCCATGCCACTACCACCCATCGCCTTACCTTTGCGTGAAGTACCTCTGGGACGCATGACTTTATTAGGACGAAATCCAACCCCAACATGGCCAACCAGCACCTGTGGCTGAACTAACCCATTCCGAACCACACTCCAAAGAGCTGCTCCTACCATCAGCCCTTCTCCCCCCTCCCCCGGCACCTGAGGTCATCCCTTCTCTACCAATGGTTTGTAGACTAGTGCTTAAATAGAGTATGATAGGAAGCTTCTCGGAGCTTGTACATGGATGCTATGGAAAGTGTAGAAGCCTCTCGGAGGGCTTCTAATTGAGTGTTCACGAAGAGCGCGGTAAGAAGCCTCACAGAGGGCTTACTGATGAGGGCTCACGATGAGAGAAAATAAGAAGCCTTTCAGAGGGCAATGTTGGTGCTCACTAGCTAAGAGCGTTATAGGAACATGAGGACCTATGTATTACTGCTTAGGGAGAGCATAGCAGGAAGCATCTTGAAGGGCTTTGTGAAGGTAAGTTTTATTACACAAAATTTTTTACTCATGTACTGGCATGTGAATGGTACATTTTATTACACATGGATACTTTCTGAATCAACACATGGTTACACATTGTAAATTGGTTGGGTGTTCTGCAGTTTGCTATAGTCTCATTCTACATGAAAGATGCTCACACACAATAAACAAAATGTATGTTGCAATTTTTTATCATCATGCCTTGTTCAAGTTTACAGGAGACAAGTGTCTGGCATATTATGCAAGTATATATATTACTACAGGATGTTCGGACCATAAGATCCACTCTTCTTTAAGCTTTGAATAGTTTCTTCAAATTGTATGGCCATGCAATAGTCCTATTTCCACTCCAAATGAGCTTCGCAACTTGACGGTTGGCGGCTTCAGTGGGATGACTAGAGTCAAAAACACATACTCACTTGCATTAGCACACAATTTGTACTCTGCAATTCCTCTCTTTCCCCCACAACTATTGATTCCACGGTATGGACCCGAGCCGCAGCGTGCACTTTTCCCTTCCTTTAAACCTTTATGACATTAACAGTACTTCAGACAATAAAGTTAAATAATGTTTTTTTTTCAGACAATAACCTTTATGACATTAACAGTATCGTTGTTTAGTGGTAAAATAATGTTTTTTTTTCAGGCAGCTGCTTTGGCTAATATAAAATTAGAGATGGCAATTCGGAGCGGGAACCCACCCTCATCCCAGAAGGTACTTACCTGGAGAAGCTCTAATTGGATTTGGGACAAATGGGGATCTAATTAGTGGCTAATGGCAATTTGGGAGCATAATTGGAGCCCCACTCGGCCCCATCCCATAAGGTCCTTACTTGAGGAAGCTCTCATTGGATTTAAGGCAAATGAGGATCTAATTAATTGTGGCTATATGAGTTTTTTTTCATCTCTAATTTCACCAAAGTAGACTTTCAAAAATTTAGCCCATATACATTTTTTTTTTCCTTTCTCTCCCTCAGGCGCACACACACAAGCCTGCAATACTGACCGTCGCTGAACTCCGGCATCCACCGCTACCACGAAGCGCTAATCAGAGCAGTCTGCCACGGGCCAACTCTAGAAGCATCAGGCGCTGATGTCTCGCGCCTAGCAATTTCGGCAGCCACTGTCACTACCGAACGGTGACAACGGCTGCTAGCCAACTCCTATACTGCTGCCGCTGCCCATCGCCCATCACTGCCTTTCGACTCCCGAAATGAAAAAATCTTCAAAGAAATCCAACTAATTTAAAACAAAAGGAGTTAGAAACTAACAGGTTGACCCATATTAAATCAGAATATGTAGGATGGGTTTGATCTAAATGAAATGAGGCGGGACGGGGCAATATAGGGATAGGGCGACTTGGGTTGGGATGGGACACCCCAAATTGCCATCCATATAGGATATGCACGTTTTTGCGAAAAGTTATTTTGCTCTAATAATGCCGTCTTAAGAGAAGAGAAAGCAAAGTGTACCGTATTTGGAGGGGTTGTCAATTAAATCTAGTGACACAGTGTAGACATCAAAATAGGAACACCTAAACCCCTTTAATTGCCTCTCTAGCTTATGGAGCATATTATGAAGAGCTTCATTGTGCAGCTTTACTAGGGTTGCCAGCTCTTCCATGCGATCACCACTAGTATTCCTGAAAGCTGGTAAACTACCCACAGCCGCCATGCCAAGAATCCCAAAATTTCTCCCTCCTTGTCTATATACTTCCTGGAGAGCATTAAAAACATTGGTTAAAATACAGAGTCACTATGGCAGTAATAGTCATAACACTGTTGAATGCTCGTTCCTACAGGAAGACAAGATCAACCCTGGATTCTTGCTTTCGAGCCAAATCAGAAAAAGAAAGAGTATAAAATTATAGTCCCACGTCTGCCAACTGCAGTAACTTTGTCGCAAACCGGACCACGAAAGAACAAAAAAAAAAAAATCTATTCGATTTGATTTGCAATCCTCTTAGAATAATGTGTGTGGGAGATCAATGCCCTACCTTGATCACAACTGTCATGTTTCCAATCACCATCTCCACATATTCATTATGAGAGCCGCTGTAGTTCACTAGGCTCCCATAATCATTGCTTCCGATGCTAAATAAGTAGACAGCTTCAGACAGAAATTGCGTAGCTTCCTCATCACCTAGTGTATGCATCAACTGCTTCTCTACATCCTTTAAATAGGTCAGCTGTGTATTGAGGTTGATCACCTATTACAATGGACACAGTCATGCCAGCAAAAAAGATAATGCAAACTCCCAGAGTTTTTTTTCACTGTTTTTGGAATGTTTGTATAAATTAAACAGGGCCCTTAAAGAAGTTGAATAAGTAAGAAGCCCTATGTACTCGTTTTTATAAACGAAGTAACGTGCCAAAAACATCACAAACCAGTCCTGGAGAAGTTTCATCCAATGCACCAGCTCCAGCAGAAGCGAAGTTTGCCCCGTAACCAAACTGATGATTTCCAGGCAGAAGGTATGGTGGAATCAATGGAAGCTTTGCATACTCAGCTGCAACAAATTCACCGAGCCCCAGTGATTGTTTGAAACAAAAATTACCCAATGCTCTCACTTTGTGTTAGTGCCAGACTTCAATGCATTGCACTACATTCATGTTGCCACTAACCATATTTTGTGATCATTAGTTATCGCTATACAGGAAAGTTATAACTTCTTGTTACAACCCAAGCTAAGGCCAAAATTTTTGCATTTTACTTACATTGATATAAAGGTACTAGTCAGTCAGTTATGATACTATTGATAACCTTGACTCAAAATAAAATACAAAAAGGATGAAGCAACCCTAGAGGCTTATACATTGGAAGTGATAGATATAGTTTCCCTCAATGGACTTTTAACTCTCGTAAGTCGCAATTATCAAGCTCACTTCATTAGTGACGTATTTACTTTCATGACTACATATGTCCTCAACACAATATAATTATAAAACCAACGTTTTTAAAGGGGTTGTCTATTGCCAAAGCTGTTAAAGCTCTTGCCAAAATTAAAAGTACAAAAATGGATGAGAAAAATGCACAAATACATTACACGGTTTTGCTCCCTTTTGCCAATTGTGATGTACAACATCTTAAAGCACAGTTATAAATCACCAGAAACGGATATTGCCATGTCTCTTACCAATAAAATCAGGGATGAGCCGACCGTCACAGAATCTTCCAGTTGGGTGCTTGAAGAAAGTCTCTCCATATGGCCAGAAATTTGCTCAGGCAGCAGGGATGGTGTTGATGTAATTATTATTTCCGGCATCAAAGAGCGAATCACCAATTATGAAAAGCGGAACACGTTTACCATCGTGCCCATGTTCGCGGCCCAGGCAGCCGGTAGCTGAGATTGCTAGTACCGCTAACGCAAAGAAGTGAAGATCTAAAGTTGCCATGATATCGTTCGTGCTTGATTCATTCTGTCACCTTACTTCACTTACCACTTATATAGGAACAGCGCCTGGTGGAGGATGAGGGGAGGTTGGAAATGTTCAAAAACTGCTAGAGTTATTAAATCCAAAGATGACTAAATTGCAGCACGCGCTATTGACTTCTTATCCAAGATGTTAGATATATTATGAGTCAAACTTGAACTCTTTTCGAGGAATGTTCTTCACAGCACATCTCAAAGACGCAGAATCACTTGGCTGCATGTAGAGTTACACAGCGTCTCCTATAAAGACCATAGAGGTTTCTCCCTCAATTCAATGAGCAACAAGATAATCAATAATAGGAAAAAGGCTTCGTTTGGAGGGTGGGGGTGACAAAAGAATACCTCACGTATTCAGGTCGTGAGAAGGAACTAAGATGATTGGACAAAGTGGCACCACACAAAAAGACTGTTCCATGCTAATATTTTGTATACGGGATCGGGGTATGGATTGTTTACCTCAAGGAAAGAGTTGTTGTCTTTGTTTGCATTTAGTTTATTTGTTGAAAATTGGAGCTCGTTAATATTTAATGCAATTAGTCTTCGGTAGGAGCTTCTGGGTAGTTTTCAACTTGTATTGGACTATTGGTTTAATGTGTATATGAGCTTGTGGAATAAAAGGACATTTTACCGAAACCAAGAAAATATAATAAAAAATAAAACTATTATAAAAAACTTATGGTTGCACATACGTGCATATGCATCGAAATTTGTATATTATGCAAGCGACAACTAGCATTAACGATGCATCGAAATTTGTATATTATGCAAGCGACAACTAGCATTAACGACGACGTATCGACTCAATGCTGTGATTACAGAATACTTGTAATTGGCAAATGGAATTCTGGTGAGTTGCGTAGCTAAAGAGGTGAATTAATTTGGTCATCTCACATGGCCAATTGGTTTTATTGGAAGAACAAAAATTAATGCGGCTCCTAATTTGTTGTGCAGCTGAGTATGCAAAGCTGCCGTTGATTCCTCCATGTCTTCAGCCCGGCAATCATCAGTTTGTTTTTTGGGACAAACTTTGCTGCTGCTGCAGCTGGGGCTTCACATGAAACATGGCCTGGGAATGATACGTGGTAGTAGGTGACACATTAGAAATCCCGGAAGATAATTGATGTTGTGCTTTTGACAAATATTGAGATAGCTTTTTAAAAGCACAAACTTTGATCACAATCTTTGATTGCGATCTTCTAGTAAGCTTACGTAAATAATATTGTTTAACCTAGACTTACTGTTGGAGAAACTTCAGTTTTTTTACTGTTCCTTTTAGACGCTATTCGACGTTTAACCGAAAAACTCGAGATGTATTTTCCTAAGTGGTTTTGCATCAGTTCCTTCATTACATTCTTGAAATAGCTCAGCTGAGTATTCATGTCAATTATGTGATAGGAAGCTTCCCGGAGCTTGTACATGAATGGTGAGTGTGGCAAAAAGCCTCTGGGAGGGTTTCTAATTGAGTGTTACGGAGAGCGTGATAAGAAAACCTCACAAAAAGCTTCCATGAGGGCTCGCAACGAGAGTAAATAAGAAGCCTTTCAGAAGGCCACGTTGGTGCTCATTAAGAGAGTAATAGGAACATGAGGGGCCATGTATCAGTGTTCATGGAGAGCATAGCAGGAAGCCTCTTGAAGGGCTTTGTGAAGGCTTACTTTTGAAGGTGCATTTGACACAAAAGCTTTTTTGCGTAAAATTTTTCACTCATGTATTGGCATATATGACTGGTACATTGTATTAAACATGGTTACTTGGTGAATCAATACGTAGTTACAGATTGTAAATTATTTATGTGCAGCTTGCTAGTCTTATTCTACATGAAAGATGCTCACACACAATAAACGAAATGAATTTTGCAATCTTTATTATCATGCCTTATTTAAGTTTACAAGATACCAGTGACTGGCATATTATGAATTTATGTTCCTACAGGGTGTTAGGACCATAAGAACAGCTCTTCTTTAAGCTTTGAATAGTTTCTTCAGATTGTATGGCCATGCAATAGTCCTATTTCCACTCCAAATGAGCTTGGCAACTTGATGGTTGGCTGCCTCACTGGGATGATTGGAGTCAAAATACACGTACTCACTTGCATTAGCACACAATTTGTACTCTGCGATTCCTCTTTTTCCCCCACAACTGTTGATTCCGCGATATGGACCCGAGCCGCAACATGCACTTTTCCCTTCCTTTAGACCTTCATAACATTAACCGTATTTCAGGCAATAAAATCAACACAAGTGTAATTGTTTTGAGGTTAACAACTTTGTTTAGAGCGGCTGCTTTGGCTACTATAAATTAGAGATAGCAATTTGGCGGCCTAATTAATTGGAGCCCCCCACGCAGCCCCACCCATAAGGTACTTATTTGGGAAAGCTCTAATTGGATTTGGGGCCACTAATCAATTGTGGCTAATGAAAATTTGGAGGCCAAATTGGAGCCCAACCCAGTCACCTCGTCCCACCCCATATAAGGTTCTTATATGGGGCAGCTCCAGGTGGATTCGGGACAAATGGGGATTTAGTTAATTGCGGCTATTTTAGTCTTTTCCATCCCTAACTTTACCCAAATAGATTTTCAAAAATTTGACCCATATACACTTTCTTTTCCTTTTTTTTTTTTCCGCTTTCCCTCCCACACAAACACAAACCTACATTCGGCAGCCACCGACCACGGCCGCTGACCACTACTGGTCGATCGCTGATCACAGCAGTATCTCGCTGGCCAACTCTGGAAGCATCAGGCGCTGTCGTCTTGCCGCCGGCCAATACAGGCAGCCACTGTCGCTGCCGAACAGTGACATCGACTGCCAGCCAACTCCAACAGCCATCGCCTCTACCCGTTGCCCATTCGGCAGCCACCTCTGGCCACTCGTGTGCCAACCGGAATAAGAAACATTAAAAACTGCGACTAATTTTAAAAAAAAAAAAGTGTTAGAAACTAACGGGTTGACCCATACTAAATCAGGATAAATAGGATGGGTTTGATCTAAATGATACAAGGCCAGACGGGGGCAATATAGTGATAGAGCGACTTGGGTTGGGACATGTACAGGACACCCCATATTGCCATCCCTTGAAAATATGCATGTTTTTGCAAAAAGTTATTTTGCTATAATAATATCGTCTAAAGAGAAAAGAAAGCAAGGTACCGTATATGGAGGGGTTGTCGATTAAATCCAGTGACACGGTGTAGAAATCAAAATACGAATACCTAAACCCCTTCAATTGCCTCTCTAGCTTATGGAGCATATTATGAAGAGCTTCATTGTGCAGCTTTACTAGGGTTGCCAGCTCTTCGTTGCAATGGCCATTGGCACTCCTGAAAGCTGGTAAACAACCCACTGCAGCCACGCCAAGAAACCCAAAATTTCTCCCTCCTTGTTCATATATTTCCTGGAAAGCATTAAAAACATTGGTTAAAAGCAGTAATGTTGATCGGTTATAGATATAGTGTTATACTCGCGTGTCTGTCAACTGCACTAACTTTGTTCGGACTCGGAAAGAACAGAAGAAGTTCTTCGTTTCAATTTGATTTGCAATCCTCTTAGAATAACTAATGATTTTGTTGTGAGCTAGCTAGACTAAGTGTGTGATTGAGATCAATGCCCTACCTTGATCACAACCGTCATGTTTCCAATCACCATCTCCACAAATTTATCGTGAGAGCCGCTGTAGTTCGCCAGGCTCCCATAATCATTGCCTCCGATGCTAAAAAAGTAGACAGCTTTAGATAGAAGCCGCGTAGCTTCCTCGTCACCTAGTTTATGCATCAACTGCTTCTCTACATCTTTGAAATAGGCCATCTGTGTATTGAGGTTGATCACCTATTACAATGAAGACAATTATGCCATCGAAGAAGATATATCCTTGCAAAACTCAGAATAGTTTTTCGGCATGTTTCATTGTTTCTGAAGTGTTAATATAAATTAAACGGGGCCCTTAAGAAGTTGAATAAATAAGAAACCCTATAAACTCGTTTTTATGAACGAAGTAACGTGTTAAAACATCACATACTAGTCCTGGCAAAGTTTCATCCAGTACACCAGCTCCAGCAGAAGCGAAATTTGCCCCATAACCAAACTGATGATTTCCAGGCTGAAGGTATGGTGGAACCAATGGCAGCTTCGCATACTCAGCTGCAACAAATTCACTAAGCATCAATGAGTGATTGTTTAAAACAAAAATTACCCAGTGCCCCCACTTAGTGTTAGTGCCAGACTTCAATGTATTCCACTGGATTACTGATGCCACTAGCCATATTTGTGATCGTTAGTTATCACTACAAGAAAATAGTAACTTCTTGTTACAACCCGAGCTACGGCTAAAACTTTTGCATTTTCACTTACATGGATGTAAAGGTACTAGTCGATCTGTTGTAATACTATCCATATCCTTGATTCAAAATAAAATACAAAACGAGTGAAGCAACCCAAGAGGCTTATAGGTTGGCAATGATAGATATGGTTTCCCTCGGTGGCCTTTTTACTCTCGTAAGTCGCAATTATCAAGCTCAATTTATTAGTGACGTATTCACTTTTGCGACTACATAAATGTCCTCTGCGCGATATAAAACCAAAGTTTTATAGGAGGTTGTCTACTGCCAAAGCTGTTAATTAAAGCTCTTGCGAGATCAAAAGTACATAAAGCAATGAGAAATGTACACTATTTGCTCCCTTTTGCAATTTTGATGTACAACATCTCGAAGCACAGTTATAAATCCAGAAACGGATATTGCCATGTCTCTTACCGATGAAATCAGGGATGAGGCGACCGTCACAGAATCTTCCAGTTGGGTACTTGAAGAACGTCTCCCCATATGGCCAGAAATTTGCTTGGGCAAAGGTGTTGATGTAATTATTATTTCCGGCATCAAAGATCGAATCGCCAAATACGAAAAGCGGAACATGCTTAGCATCGTGCCCATGTTCGAGGCCCAGGCAGCCGGTAGCTGAGATTGCAAGTACTACCAAGGCAAAGAAGTGAAGATCTGAAGCTGCCATGTTAGCTTTCGTGCTTGATTCAGTTACTTCATTTACCACTTATATAGGACTTCAGAACAGCGCCTGGTGGGGGATGGGAGGAGGTTGGACATGTTCAAAAACTGCTGGAGCACGCTATTGACATTCTTATCCAAGACATATTACGAGTCAAACTTGAACTGTTTTCGAGGAATGTTCTTCACAGCACATCTCGCAAAGAAGCGGAGCTAAGATTCGACAAAACTGGCACCATCCAAAAGCACTATGTTTACAAGTCAGTCTTTGTTAAGATTAGAGCGCGTTAATCTTTAACGCAAGTAGCTTTCCGATGAGTTTCCTTAACAGTTTGTTTGTTAATATTTTTCAACTTGTATTGGTTGAATGCCTCTACGAATATGAACTTCATGGAATAAAATGACATTTTACCCAAGAAAAACACGATCGTAAAAAAACTTGTAGTGGCACGTACATGTATATCTATATCTATACATATATAAAAGCACATACGAACTCAAATGGCTAATTTTTTTTTTTCCTTTAAAATATCATTTTCTAATTAACTTTTCCTTAAAAGGTTAAGGGTGAGTAAGAGTATTTTTTACTTATAACATTTCTTTTTCCATTAAATACCCTTTTAAATTAGAGTATTATTTAAAAATAAAGGTGTTTTTGACTTCTCATAGGATATCAAGACTCTTTCCCTAATATACACTTATTGGGATATATGTTTTTATTAGAATTAAGGATTGTTTTGACTTTTGACTTAGCACTTTTTTTTTATTAACTATCTACTTTTAATAATAGTGTTATTAAAAAATAAGGGTGTTTTTGACTTCTCGTATGATATCAAGTCTCTTTCGTTGAAACATCTTTGTTGGAATATATACTTTTATTAGAATAATGTTTTGAATTTTTTTATAAAAAAAAAGAGAAAAAACCCTATGAAAATTCTATAAATTGCCCTTCAAATCCTGCATGATATCAAATTATTGAAAAAAAATCCTATCAAATCCTACCGCCTTCATTCACGTTAAAATTAAACTATCTTAGGGTTACTACATCTTCTCCATCATATTTGGTTAAAGAAAACAACTTGCAGCGAACAGAGTTTTCAATAGCCTTTTTCGAGAAATATAATATATCTAAACTAAATTGAATATTTTGCAGAAATTCAACCCTTTTTAATTTTGTATTTTATATTTTTATTTTGCTGCAGATACTACAAATTTGAATTATTCTGCATGTATATAGATTTCAATACAAATATATTAGTACATTGAAACTGTTATAAACTTGAAGTTTGATTCAAGATTGGTACAAGAGAGCTATAGAGAAACTGTAATTTTTTTAAGATTTTCTAAATGCATATATAATCTTGACTAGAGCTAAATAGTTAATCCTTTGTTTTTTTCTTAAGATATATGCCCTTCTTAAATTAAAGTTCCCATACAAAATTAATATTATTAGAGGTTTTTTCTACTTGAAACTGTTTTTTCCCATCAAATTTCACATGGTTGTTGTCTTTGTATATTTCACTTTTATAAGTGATAGGATTAGATGAAATTCAATCGATAAAGACTCCAATGTATTTCAGCTCAAATGATTAATAATTATTTTTGAATTTGAAAACTCTCAACTTTTGATACGCAAGGAGTTAAATAACTAAATATTTTTTCCTTAAAATATTATTTTAAGTTTAAATTTTTTCTGAATATTTTTGACTTTGTGAAAGGTGAGGCTAAATACTATTGTTTCAGCTAACTTTAGACGTTTTGACGTTAAAGAGGTTCAGTAATGCATTTTTTAGTGACAAAAGATTATGAATATAACCAAAACGGTTCAATATATGGCCCCAGCGTCTAGAATAATCTCAAGGAATTAAAATGGCTAAATATTTTTCGTTAAAAATACTCTTTTTAGAAATAAAAGGTTTACAAAAATAATTAAGTGTATTTTTTACTTTTAAGAAGGTGAGGCTAAATTACAATATTTTTTGCTAAATATAATCAATTTGCTGTTAAAAAGGTTAAAAGTTCACTAATGTATCTTTAAGTGACAAAAATGTGGAAGTAGATCTAACTCAATCGTATAAATATGATATTAAGTCTCTGTTCACCTTTACAAACCGGCACCATCCAAAAGCTCTATTTTTACAAGTCAGTCTTTGTTTATACTTCGTATCTTTGTTAGGATTGGAGCGCGCTAATCTTCAACGCAAGTAGCTTTCCAATGAATTTCCTTAATAGTTTGTTTGTTAATAATATTTTTCAACTTGGGGTTGAATGCCTCTATGAATATGAGCTTCATGGAATAAAATGACATTTTACCCTAAAAAGACACGATTGTGAAAAACTTGTAGTTGCCCGTATATGTATATCTACACATATATAAAAGCACGTACGAGCTTAAATAGCTAATTTTTTCCCTTTAAAAGAACCTTTTCTAATTAATTTTTCTTTAAAAGGTTAAAGCTAAGTAAAGGTATTTTTGACTTATAACATTTCTTTCCCCATTAAATACCCTTTTAAATTAGAATGTTATTTAAAAATGAGAGTGTTTTTTACTTCTCATATGATATCAAGACTCTTTCCTTAAGATACACTTATTGGGATATTTGTTTTTATTAGAGTTAAGGATTATTTTGACTTTTGACTTAGAACTTTTTATCCATTAAATATCTACTTTTAGTAAGAGTATTATTAGAAAATAAGGGTGTTTTTGACTTCTCATATGATATCAAGTCTCTTTCGTTAAAACAACTTTATTGAAATATATGTTTTTATTAGAGTAAAAAGTTATTTTGACTTTTATTTTTAAAAAAAAAGGAGAAAAAACCTTATGAAAATCTTATAAAATCGCCCTTGAACTCCAGCATGCTATCAAATTATTGAAAAAATTCCTATCAAATCCTATCGCCTCCATTCATGTTAAAACTAGAGTTATTACATCTTCTCCATCATATTTGATTAAAGAAAATAACTTGCAGATAACAGAGTTTTCTGTAATATTTTTCGAGAAATATAATATATCTAAACTAAATTGAATATTTTGTTAGAAATTCACCCCTTCTTAATTTTGTATTTTATATTTATATTTTGATGTGTATGCTATAGACTTGAATTATTCTGCATGTATATAAATTTCAATACAAATATATTAATATATTGAAACTATTATAAACCAGAAGTTTAATTCTAGATTTTGAATACATATATATTGGTATAAGAAAGCTATAGTAAAACTTGAGTTTTTTTAGGATTTTCTAAATGCATATATAATCTTGGCTGGAGTCAAACGGCTAACCCTTTATTTTTTTCCTTAAGATGCCCTTCTTTAATTGGAGTTCTCATACAAAATTAGTATTAATTAGAGGTTTTTTTTAGTTGAAATTATTTTTCCCATCAAATTTCACATAGCTACTGTCTTCGTATATTTTGCTCTTATACGTGATAGGATTAGATGAAATTCAAATGATAAAAAAATCTAATTTATTTCAACTCAAATAATTAATAATTATTTTTGAGTTTGAAAACTCTAAAGTTTTGACACGCAAGGGGTTCAATAACTAAATATTTTTTCCTTAAAATATTATTTTAAGTTTAAAACTTTTCTGAATACTTTGACTTTGGGAAAGTTGAGGCTAAATTACTACCGTTTCATATAACTTTAAACATTTTGACGCTAAAGAATTCAGTAATGCATCTTTTAGTGACAAAAGACTATGAATATAATCAAAACGTTTAAAGATCTAGCCTAGCGTCTAGAATAATCTCAAGGGATTAAAATGGCTAACTATTTTTTTTATTAAAAATATTCTTTTTAGAAATAAAAGGTTTACAAAAATTAAGTTTGTTTTTTATCATTAAGAAAGTGAGGCTAAACTACAATATTTTTGGTTAAATATAAACAATTTACTGCTAAAGAGGTTAAAAGTTCACTAATGTATCTTTAAGTGATAAAAATGTGGGAGTGGATCTAACCTAATCGTATAAATATGATGTTAAGTCTCTGTTCACCTTTAAAGAAAATCCTAGTAAAACATAGCCTTAAAACTTACCAGCATCAAAATATATAAAATGAGCACCTTAATTTTTGCTACTCAGAGAAATGTTCCCAAGTCAAGGTATTATCATGTTCATTTTTTTTCTAACTTTTAAGGTGTACATGTTATTGTCTCTACTAACTTTTGTAAATGACTGTAAATTTAAAATTATTGACATAGAACAAAGTCATAATATCTACAAGTTTGACTAGACATTCTTCTTTCAACTTCTATGATGAATATATGTGTTTTGTGAAATTACAGTTAATATGTCACTAAGTTTCAAAAGGTAAAGTCGTATTGATCAGTTAAAATATACTTTTTGCTTATGTCATCAATACGCATTTTTTTAATGTCAATATTGCTCTCATTTTTGTATCTACAAGATATATACAATATAAAAATTCACAAATCCTAATTTTCATAATTAGGGTTTTAACCCAAATTCTCCCTGCACCCCCCGTCGCACCTTTCTCAGCAAACACTCAGCCTGAAAGTCAAAAAACTGACTCAGCCTCACCAACCACATCCCGGCGGCGGTGACGACAGCCTCCATGTTATTTCGCCCCATCTGGCACCTCCACCGCCGTAAACGTCCTTGGCAGCAGCACAAAAATGAAAATTTCAAAGCCGCTAAACCGGTCATCAATCTGTAACATTAGTTGGGTGTGTGTGTGTGTGTGTAAGCGTGTTATCTAGAGGAGTGGTGAGTCATGGAAGGCTAATTGATGGCAATTGTGATTTGTGGAGGGTCGATTTAAGGCCATGGCGGGCCATCTAGTGGTAATCAGTGAATTAGACAGGCGGTGGGCTGATTGGGCACAGTGGTAGGCTGATTAATAGTGAAGAAAGGCTACTTTAGTGGTGGTAAATGGCAGCGGCTACCATGTGTTAGGTAGTAGTTTGACACAAACAAGAAATCTTATACATCTTCTTCCAGATTGTAAACCCCAAATTCAAATTTTCATTTTTGTTCATTTGGTTTGATTGAATCGTGATCGTTTGTTGCAAGTGACTGGAATAAAAAAGTTGTGACAGTTGATTGGGGTGAGAAGACTGAAGAATAGTGAGAAAGATGAAGAACACAATACTGGTGGGATGCAATTATGGCTATGCTTGTGGCCGGTTATGGTGTTGTGAGTGTGGGTGGGTGCGTGTAGAGGGGGCGTTGCTTGTGCTTGTGTTGTTTCTGTGTGTGTTAAAGCTAAAAAGGTGTAAAGGGATGATGGTGGTAGTAGTGGTGGGGCTGTATGGTGAAATAAAAGGATGAGGAATGACATTTTAAGAATTACATTCATAAGTGATGGGCATTATGGCCTTTTCATCCTTTCAGCACTTTCGTTCGATCAACGGTCATAAGTGTTGTTTGTTCTAACTAATGAACACGCGTGTAATTTTACTCTAACCTCAAGGTCATGGTGTAATCAACCCTATAGTTGTCTTAACTCTCAAAATTTTATACCCTAGGTAATAGTTTTTTTTTTCGTTTTTATTTTGATGACACATGTCTTTATTTGATGAATGATCTAAGTTATACATTATTCATGTTAAACTTTTGTTGAGTTTGTATTTATATTAAAACTGTAATGCGTATGTATAAATATAGGGTAAAAAAGTTATGTTTGGGAACCTTATTGAAATTGCTTATTTCGTTACCATTATCTGATATCAACTTCACACATTCATTTTGTAGTATAGATTTCAAAATGACACACACAGACACACACATATATAGACTTTTTAGATGAGTAGGTGAGGTATTATCATATAAGTCTGTGTTAAAATAAAAAGTCTTATGGCAAATATTTTAAATCACATGCACAACTAAATTAATAGCCTTATTGTAGTATTAAACTGAATAAGGTCATGCTAGATAAAAATAAAATACAGCTTTAGAGTACAATAGAAAAGATAAATTTAGAGTACACTATAGATATTTTTATTGAAAAGTATAATTAAGATTAAGCTTAATTTTAGACAAACTGTATCCAAACATTGGACTTAAGATAGAAAAGATTGAAAAAAGACTTGCTTTATAATTTAATTTTAAACTAAGAGGTACATGAAAATTATATACCCTTCGTCGCAAATTATTTTATCACATTTGACCATATGCTTATTTAGGATATGAGTTTTATTTTATGAGTTTTGTATAAGTAATAGGTTGGTGGAGGATTAAATGTAGAGAGAAAAGTATTAAAAAGGTGACAAATGGTAAACATGTAAAAATACCTACAAAATTTTTCTTGATTTGAAAACTAGTCAAATTTTGTGAGACAGCCCAAAAAAGATATATGATAAAAAAAAAATTACGACAGAAGCGATAATAGACTAGATCATTACCAAAAGCAAATAAACCATAGGGAATATTTTGAACCCCAATAATCATTACTACAAGAAATGGCCATTATTGTATAAAAAGAAACAAGATGGACAATGAATGATACTAAAATTCTAAGTGATGATATTTTGAACTTTAGTTATGATGCTTGTAGGAAAAAAGTGCTAAAACTCTAAAATGAACGATAGAAAAACTGTGGAAAGATCATTGAAAGCTAGGGGCTACTAAATTTATTACCTAAGCAGTTCAGGTTTTATATATGTCATGCTAGATTTCTTGAGTTCGCTTGATTCTTAGTTTTAAAGATCCAACATTTAAGCTTTTAACCTATTTCATCCTACAACTTTGCTGTACATTTAGTAATCATAACTTCCGTTAGACACTTCACTTTTAGCACTGCTAATCCATCTCTAACTCTTACAGGTGGAGGTGGTACTATGGTGGCATGTGGATCCTGAGTAATAGGAAAAGGAATGCCGAAATCACGCAGTTGTCTGTTCGACTTTACGAAAAACCTCGTCAATGACACAAAAAATTCGGGCAATCTTGCTTGGGTCTTTTTACTCTATTTTCTTCTACTTGTTTTTTTTTTATGGCAGATTGAGTCCCTACATTTGCAGCAACGATGGCCTCAACGGCAGCAGCTAGGTGGGGGAGATGGAATGGGTGGCATTTCAAGAAGTTACAATTGAAGTCATGGGCAATACGGTCATTTCTTTCAAACTGTTATGTATTCTTGTATTTCGTATGTCAGAGAATATAGGTGCCTATTTTCTAAACTTATGGTCATGCGTGTAATTTCATCAAAACCTCAAGGACATGAGTGTAATTAACCTTTAGATTTTTGAAATATCCATCATTGATTACAATTTGCCACGTGTCACATGTTGATACCTTATCTTTTCTCTTCATTTTCTTAACTTCATTTCAATTGTTTCCATTCATGTTATTCTTGATTTAGCTGATTCAAGTTGTGTTCAACTCGAATTATCTTTAATTTGAGATATATATATATATATATATATATATATATATATATATATATAGTTTTGGTCATCAAAATCTGTGAACAAGAAAACTATATACATATCAATAAGTAAAAGCCGGTTGGGTATTTTTATCATTTTAAATTGAAAAAATATGAGCCTATAAGTTCTAGCAAAGGCTACAAACCAACTTAAGAATTAGTCTACTTAAACTTATTTATGTAATAAGCTGCTTATAAAAAATCCAAAAGTTATGACAAGCAAGGCACAACCTTATATCGGTAAGGAAAAATCATGTCATGGCTCTTTTTTCATGTTCATTGAAATTAGTTGACCATCTCATCGTAAGAAGCAAGGTTATGGTGCAAGAATTGAAAATAAATGCCTTATCTCCGGAATAGCATTAGATTATAGGGGTGAGCACGGCTCAGTTTGGTTAGATTTTGAGATCAAATCGCAAACAGATCCATTACCCTTTGACTTGAAAATTTGTGAATCGAACCAAATCAAATATCATCAGTTCGGACGGTTCAGTTTGGTAGGTTTAGAGGGTTCGATTTGGTTGGTTTAAACGGTTTGTGCTCACTTGAAGACGTTATTCCTTTACAAATTACTATTGGATCGAATAATCATTAAAAATTAATGTTGTATTTTTTATAAATTGCATATAATCTTGTTATAATTGATATATAAGTTTCATTGATGTATGAGAAATATTGTGTAAATATAAAATAGATATTGGTCACGAAATTTTTGTGTAATAAGTATTTTCATTATTTTCTTTTCTTTTTAAATTTCAAGATTTGGTTATTTGGATTTTCTTAGTACCATATATGTGAAATTATCAATAAATGTTACTAAAAATATATTAACATATCATAAGTCGACTAGGTTGGGTTTGCAATTGGTTTCAAAAAATATGAATTGTGAACCGAATCGAACCGAACCAAGGTCGGTTTGAAAATTTTGAAGCCGAACCATTAAGATATTTAGACGGTTCGGATTGGACTGGTTCGATTTCATCAGTTTGAGCAGTTCGGATCGGTTTAACTGATTTGGTGCTCACACCTATTAGATTAAACAATAGATGTTAGCCCAGGTGGTGGAGTTAGAGGGGCCGGGGGAGGAGGAGACACTTGCAAATTTTAGAGTTTTTAGCTTTTAATAATAATTGAAGCATTCTCAAATTTCCTTAGCAAGTTTGATGACAGTGGCTCTAGTTCGTCGCGTGGTGCAAGTTTGGTGCTCAAATAGAGCAGGATAGGAAGCTTCCTAGAGCTTGTACATGAATGCTCATGGAGAGACTCGGAATAAACCTCTCAGAGGCCTTCTAATTGAGTGTTTGCAAAGAACGTAATCAAAAGCCTCACAGAGGACCTCTTGATGAGGGCTCAGGATCAGAGTAGATAAGAGGCCTCTCAAAGGGTTACTTTGGTGCTCACCAAGAGCGCAATTGGATCCAGAGGACCTATGTATTAGTGCTCATGGAGAGTTTGCTTTTACAGATTGTTTGCGATTTTTTTTTAGGAGAAGAAAAGAAAAAGAAGAAAAGTTTGAACATCTTTTGTAACTAGATAACATATGCTAGCAAATCATTGTCATGTAAGAGTGCTTTTCCACAGGCTGATATGTTTTCCAACGTCGTGCTCGAATTTGAAATAAGAGCATGTCTGCCACCATGTACTCTGCGGTGCGCATTGAAGTCAATTGTTAACTACACCTCTTTGTCTGCCTAATTTTTTTCCAGATAAAGCATGCTTCGTTGTGCAAGTAGTACTCATGCATTGGCGTTCCGGTGCGAAGGGTGGTACTTCCTGAGAGCCTGGGGGAGGCCGAACGACAGGGCAGGCAGGCCTCGCTTGTCTTATGCTTTCTTTTAATATCTAGCCATTGAAGAGTTCGGAAGCCAAACCTTCTGCCAGGACAATGGTCTTTTGTGGTCGGAACTTTTGCCTTGCTAAGGATAATCGATTCCTCAATTTTCATACCTCTCACAGATACGAAGAGATAAGCATGATTATTTTTATGGAAGAGTCATTTAAACAACGGTTTCATAAGCCAAGTAACAAACCAATTATGAAAAGAAGTTCCAAAGGACAGTTCAAATTTGAACCCAAAGGAAGCCAAACCATACCATGTGTAGGGTTGAGCACTCCAGCAAAATATGTTTGATTGTTTCCTCTTGGTTGTGACAAAATCCACAAGTAACATCTGAGTCGCATTTCTTCTGTGTAAACCGCTTGACCCGACGAAAGATTCATATCTTCCATTTCATTGGCTTCCTAAGGAAGCAATAAGCTGACTGAACCGAGCATGTGGCAAAACTAGATTAGCCCCAAACTAGAGCATCTCTGTATCCCCAGCGAGAAACCGGTATAGTAGAAATAATTAATAGGCGGTGCGGCAGATGTTACCATCTAGTGAGGCTAAACTATATCCCTAAGACCTCCATTTTGAAATTATGACATCAACCACCAAAAGAGTGTTATCCTAAATCGTGGAACACACAATTCTTTGAATATTTCATTTCGTGAAACAACTGATCGTGCCAGAATCTAATAGAACGTCCATTACACATTTGAGCTATACTTTTATCGTTAAAGATCTCGATAGCGTCGCAGTCATTTTACATATACTTGTAAAGCTAAAATGCTATAGGTGAAGCTCATTGTTGTATTACTTTTGGTGAAGTTCAACAATTGAGGAAGCGGCTTAGCCATTTTGCAGAACTAGCAGCGGTTTGGACAAATTTGATGTACAGGAGGTGGCAGAAGCCGGGCCCAATGTAATTCACACATGTGAGTTTCACTCTTTATCATTAATGGTATTAATATAAGTCCTTGTATACAATTTCAACACTAAAAGAAAACACTCAAATGATTGGGGAGGGGGGGATATTTGAGTTTTAATTTTAACTAATTAAGCTCTAATTTTATTTTATCATCAAAGATACTATAACAGTCGCCCTTTACCACTTTAGCGACACAAATAAAAACACAAATGATTAAAATCGCATAACAATTTTTCTTGTTGGTGGTGTGCAATATTTTTTGTCTACACGTAGGGTAGGGGGTTCAATATTGTTTACAACTTTAGCCCTTTTTGGTAACAAAAATTTCGTAAATGGTCGTGCAAATCTAGCAACTGCCTGATGTTAAACATTTCACAATTTGACAATTTAGCTATTGACAATAATGAAACACAAGAATTCACCGTATAGTGGTCAAACTGTTATGACGATCTTTAGAGAAAGAAGTATTGCTTTTGGTCCGCCACTAACATCTGAAATGGAAATATCATCTTATTTCTTGAAGGGGCAAGTTGACTTGGAGGTCTTACTTGGACCCTACTTCTACTGTTCACACAGCTTAATCTTGAGCAATTTGCAGACAAAAACACTCGTAGTTTGGGCTAGCAATAAAAATACACGTCATGCTCCATGATGATTTTATATGTGACCTTAATTTGTGGGTCTCCATGCCCACAGATTGGGCTTGTAGGCCCTCTCTAGTTGTCTTTTGGGTGGAAGGTCAGTCCAATACAAAGATCCTTTTTTCAGCTTTAAGTGGGCCAATAGTGTTCGCTCATGTGCGGCCCTGGCCCATCGTACAATCTTGAGCTCAACATGCCAAACTGGCAATAAAAATATAAACTAATAGAAATGCTAGCATTCTCGCACAACTGCCTTCTTCCATTTTTTTATCAAAATAAAAAATATAAACTAATAGATTAGACAATAAAAATATGTAACTACAGATGAATATAACAATAACACGGCCATTTACCAAGTGATCGAATGTGAAACTCAGTACATTTAGTAACAAGTCACCCAAGGATAAGACCTTTAGAATATAGTTTCAAGTTACGATTAATGATTTTGAAGGATCAAATGTTGCAAGTGTCTTAACTTTATCGCTGGATCTTTGGGTCTACCATTTGATGCACGGTGAGCTTATCACCTTAAGTCATAACTTGGTTTCTTTAATCACAAACTGTAAATCTGATTATATAGATATGAAAGGTAAAACGGAGAGAATGTTATCACATCACTGCCTACGCTGATATTCTCTCCTTTCACCATGTGGATTTAATTTATTATTATATAAAACTAACTTTAATTACTTACAATTATCACTTTTTACTTTTGAATTCAGTTATCTCTCTCCAATCAATTAAAATTTTTCTTATCAGTTTAAATTTAAATTTCAAAAGTAATTTTGTAATTATAGCACCTTAATAAAGTTTCTATAATTATCATTATCACATTAATCTAATTAATAACTTATTCAACAACTATTTGAAAAAAAAATCAAATTCTCTCTGCTTGCCACGTGTCATATAAGAAATGCTAATTATTTGATCCTAATATTCTATTTCCTTTTCAATCTACAATACTTTGTGTAGGGTTAGAACTTCCAATCTAGGCCATTAATGTTTACTATCTTTTAAAATTAATTTATATATTATCTCTTAATTATTATCTCCTGAATCAGGGTAATTTTATATCCTAACTGAAAATCAAAATTCAAATCTTCCGTTATTTCTCTCTCATCTTTGTCCCTAGAGTAGTTCTTTTGTATCTCAAGTAAATTGGCCATCTCGATCGTGCATCATTTTATACTCTTCAAGCAGCTAATGCGTACCTTACATTCTCATCCCTTTCATATTAATCAGCCCTTCACAATAAATTAATCTCAATACTTTTCGCTTTGTTATCTTCTAGCAGTAGATTGTGTTTCTTTTTTTACCCTTTTTTCCTTCTATCTCATATGCAATTATATTCTAGGTGTTTTCTCATAATTCATGAAGGAGTCAATATTTTACAAGGTTAGATTATTGATCACCCATTCCTTTGTTATTTTATTACGATTGGTACATACGTATAAAGATCTTTTGAAGGTTTATCAATTTTTTGTTTACATTTTATTTGCTCAATTTAATTATTATTATGTCTCCATGAATTGGCTCGTGACAATATAGCATCCTCAATGTGTCCAAGAGTCTTTCTACCTACATTAGTGTTACTTCTTCCTAATATACCTGCAGTACTGGTGCACTTGAGGACACTGAATTAATGTTCAACATCAATTTACAATGATAAAATTGTAATCATGGACAAATGAGGTCCATTTATTTTGATGTTAAACACTAATTAGCATGCTCCTTAAACTATATGTGAGTCTCAAATCCTTCCTGCATTCAAGTAATCTTCCTAATATACAATGATTGCCAAAACTCGTGATCTTAAACTTTACCTGTTAGCAAAAATAAAATTGATATTCCATAAACTTTTTGCTTCAATCACTGCAACAAAAGTGGGCTGTAAGAACGCCTCCTGGCGTCCTTACAAGTATCATATAAGGACGCTTTAAACGTAAAGGCGCTTTGAATAGCGTTGTAACGTCGCCTCATTAGAGGCCGTCACAATAAGTTATTACAACGCACAAAAGCGCCTCAACAAGGGTAAGGTCTAACAAGGCGCAAATAAGCGTCCTATAAACTGAATCACATCAAACACTATTAGGACGCTTTTTAGCGTTGTTTTAGATATTTTAGGACGCTTCATTGCGTCCCAAGATATATTTTCTGAAAAAAATATTTATATAATTATTTTCTATTACTACTTTCAGCATATAACAAATGGGCTGACAGTAATTCATTTCAAAATACAAGAAATTATAACCGTAATATCCACAAAATGATGTTATTTCACTTGTAAAAAAGTACAACTCATAAAACCATCCTCTAGTACAAAAGCTATATGTAAGATTAACAAGTTATAGCAGATACAATACAAAGTTTCTTGTCAATCATATAAACAAGTGAGCAAGTTCAAAGATATATTTGGACAGGACAACTTTGTTCCAAAGATATACTCAAGAACGCTAGGATATCAATGAATGAAGATTACTCCACATCTCGCAAACACCATCACAGACTGCAAAATCTCTGCTCAACTTTTCATCGGCATTTACACAACTGTCGAACAATTGAGTTCCATCCGATCAAACTACAAGTAAAATGTAAAATTAGACAAATGGACAAATAGTCATATATAAAGTATCCAATACCATCCCAATTCATAAAGTAGAAATTGATATTAGGACCCATATGATGCATTATGTTACCATATGCCATTGGAGGGCTATTGGCAGGCTAAATTACAGCACTGCTAGTTCCATATATTCCAGCTAAACATGAATGAATGGACTAAAGACAATAGCATACATGTAAATGTATCGATAGTTATATCAGCTAAACAGAAAAAGTATCGATATTAATGAATTGCTACTAACCTTTACGACTGAAGTAAAATTATCCTCTAATATAATGATATCCGAGCTCTCTTTTGCAACTTCTGTCCCACTCATGCCCATAGCAAGACAAATACCAGCCTACTTTCCACAAAAGTGGACCAGATTAGTTCGATGAAGTAAGAAAATGAGACCAAAAGAAACTGAAAATAAAGCTTTTTAACCCTATTTGAACATAAAAAAACCCGAGATTGTTGAGCGCAAAAAAATATGCATATAGAATCTCGTCCAAAATTAGTTACAAAGTATTACCTACTAATCATACAATTATCCAAAATCAGAAAGCGGATTTTGATTCTCATGAATGAACAAGCAAACAGGGTAGTCAAGCCAAGATTCCAATCTAGCTCATTCAGCTCCTTCACTGACATCTAAATGCTAACAGATAACTACTATAATACATTGCCAACAAGCTGCAATAATGTTATTCGCATACATTAGGTAAATTCCGTATGAAGAAGTTCAGTTTATTGTTGTTTTCCCTTTGCATTTTTGCTCTCAAGGATGGATATCAGACAGTAAAAATAAAAAATTAAAGAAAAGAATCCTAATTCAATCACTTTCGGAGTAGACTCGTACAAAGAATTGCAGTAAAGAAACCAAAATTGCTAACTTTATAATTGTAGAATCGAACTCTTCATATGAAACTCATTATACAAGAAAATAGGATCAGGACAATTTGACAGACAACCAAAGAGAAAAACTGCAGCTTATAATATCCTTGTTCAACTAAAATTAGATTAAACACTACTCATTAGCAAATGCACAGCGCACAGCATAGTGTGCGCACATCGTTATTAGCAAAATTTGGAATCCATAAATGATAGGTATCACAATTTGATGACTATGACAGCTATGAGCTCGGCTTTAATATTGTGAATCGCAACTTTTGCCTCGCACCTTTTGCCTCGCATCTATTCATAGCTGAAGAAGTCTACAGAGTTCTTACAAGTTGATCAAACCTCCATTAAGAGGTCTAGTAGCCAAGCACATATCAACAATTTGCACCTCTGTCTAGCCAAGTAACACCTTTTTATTTTTATTCTTATGAAAATTTTCTCAACAAGGAGGCGTCTTTTAGATTTAAGCATTTGAAGTACCAAAAAAAAATGCGATAAGAGTGCACAGCTATAGGAAGAGAATCACATTCTCGCACAACTGCCTGCATGATATTGAAGAACGACTCATCTTGCAAATTGCACCTCATCTCTGCACCAAGTTCTAGTTAGACCAACAAATCATGCTTTACTAACTGCTATATGTAGGGTACAGTACAACTATATTATGAAATCTGGGCTTATAATTTATGCTACTCGGCGATCTCAAATATAATTTCCTAGATTAAATTTTCATTTAGGCATTACATCAAACACCTCCTGTGCACAAAATCCGGGTCCACTAAAAGCAATCAACTACGCAGATAAATCAAGACTAGAGCAAATGGGTATTTATAATTCTTGTTCGTTGATGATTTAAGCAGCGAGTAAAAGTCTCCCAAACTTGTTTCCAATCTAAAAGTGTAGTGTATAAGAACAGAGGAAAACATATGTTCACGCAATTACTGTAACAGAGATCAACGAACATCGCATATACCTTGGTTTACAGATAAGCTAGAGATCCTAGGAGCAAAAACCCTCTATGTATGGATCAGTGCTTGGGCAGTTTAGGCCACCTGTTTTATGAGTCTGAGCCCTTCACTATTAAAGACAATTACTACTAAACATCATAAAAACAATTAATTAACTACATTAATTGTTGCTTGGGTGAAAGAAATTACCTGATTAGATGGATCTCAAAGTGTGTTCAATCCCAAAGCAAATTGAAGATTCATTTGGGAGAAGCTTTGAGACTTCAAATATAGAAAAGATAAGAGAAATACAACAAAAAGGACGGATTAATGGAGAAAGAAGAGAGAGAGAGAGAGAGAGAGAGAGAGAGAGAGAACCTGATGACGGTGGGTGCTTGTACTACTGGTTCTACCAGCAAAAATTGGTGGTGGTTCTCGTGGCAGATTCACGGCATAGACGCGGGAGTTGGAAAGAAAAAGAGACGGGGACAGAGGAAGAACGTAATCCATTGAAAGAGAACTCAGATTTGACCAGTTGGAGTGTAGGTTACGAGGACATCAGATTTCAGTTTCGCAAGGAGAGATGGTGGCCAGATGGAATGAAAAGAGGAAGATAAGGGAATTGGGGGATATATTGGGGGTAAACACTCGACAGTCGGATGTGCCTAGGAGGACCTTTATAGAGGCGATCAATTAGGACGTTGCAAAGCGCCTTATTACGTATGAGAAATAGAGGCGCTTTTATACTAGCGTCTCATAAGGGACTTTTTAAGACACTTCTTATAAAGCGTCTTACAACTATATTTTATTGTAGTGAATTGTAGTTACTATTTATGTTTGTTTCTTTCCTCCCATTCTTTTTATGGTTATAGTTTGGCACATTTGATCATTCCGCAGGATATTCACACATATAATTTTTTTTTTTTAGGGTATTTGTGATATTATGTTTGTTAGATATCATTCAAAATTTAAAACAATATATATTATGATACTTTCCATAGTTATCTTTATCTCAAATTTCTATCGAAATTAATTAGCTCTTCCACACCTGTTTTTGTTATAGAAAGATGTATTTGAGACAAAATTTTAACGACAAGCTGTGACGAGAATATGATAGCGTCTAATAGACGCAACCTTTTCATTTGGGTTTTTCACTTCCACTCTCTCTCATTCTTTCGGTGCCTGCTAATTTTTCGTTTCATTATTTTTCACATTTTGTTTACTGTTACCTTAGAAGGACACTCAATTTCATCTTTGCTCTTTGCAATATATGGGTAATTTTTTTTTTAAAATGGTTTTTCTAGGTAAAAAGGTTAGTCTTAAGCGGTACAGGACTACATGTACTGGCTGCACATGAATCAACTACATTGGTCTTATTCCTTTTCTAAGGACACATACAAAACTTTGCAAAGGTCTGACCTCATAATTATGTGATTCTTTAAGTATTTATTAGGTCTTTGTGGTCTTTTTCACATTTTTACTATAAAAATGTATTGTTTATGGTGATGTTCGCCCGCACACGAGCTCCCTCACCAATGTTCTCCGTAGGTACCCAATTTTTGTAGTTTTATTTTATCTTTCTTATTTGTTTTATTGGACTTCATTGATATTTAAGTTTATTATTATTGTTATGGGGTTTAGGCCAAATAATGTAGTAAACTTAATTTATTTAATTAAGTCCAATAATTAATCCAGTCTAGTTCAGTCTAATAATTGGATTCAGTCCATTCCAATTGGTGGAGTCCAGCCCAGCTGGTTAAACAGGTCCAGTTAGTTAACTTTAATCCAAGTTAAGGTCAAGAGATTGTGACTGATTGAATGACTTGAAAATATCTTGTAATTTATTCTTGATACATGTGATTAATTCTTGATTTATATGGATATGGAGATAATTTTTGAGTCTAACTCATCTTATCCGATTACATCAGAGATAATTGCTGAACTAGGCACAGATGAAGTCCTCAAATTTGGAAAATTATTTAAGGGATGAACCGGCCAGTTTGTTGACCTTTTTTAAGTCTACAATTTTCATCCAATATTTTGTTGTATCACCAAATCACAAACTGTGATCGTAATCCTTATCATTTCTAGTGCCCACACATCTATTAACACGTGGTGCCCACACCTCTATTAATAGGGTCTTTGGGTTATACTTTCAAGGACAAACTTTTTCTCCCTAAAGCTTTTATATCATTTTCTCTTAGAAGTGGTAGATCATCTCTAAGGAGAATTTAGTACTTCATTTTCATTTCTAAATAATCTTGAGTCACTTGCATCGTGGATTTATCACAAAGTGTTCCTGAGTCCTCTAGGCAAATGCTTTCAAGGAAAAAAGTCATGAAAAGAGTCTTTTCATTTCTTAGTTCGAGTTTGAGACCGAAGTATAGGTCGCCTCCCATAGGATCAAAGTCGAACTATGATAGTTTTGATTCTGGTTTGTCTTACCAAATACGTACGCCATTCGATCCCTGATGTCGAGTTCAAGCCAATAATAATAAAGTAAACTTAGGTTTTATGTTATTACATGTTCATGTGTTATGTGTTAAGAAGGCCAAAAACTAATAGAAATGAAATAAAGACCGAAAGGTATGGCGGGTGCCTAACACATTCCCATCATATAACTCCGTCCCTGAACCTATTTCTTTGTTTTCAATATATTGTAGTGTTTTGGACATTTGTAGAGTCATTTTCAGGTTTTTCTTATTTTTTTTCTCTATTTAATTAAATAAGATGGCAACTTCCTAAAAATCCTTTGGGGATTTTTTTCCCGAAGCGATTCGCTACAATTAGATTTCACGTTCTCACCCTAAAATTCCAGAGCTAAAGAATTCTAAAGAAAAAGACACACAGAACCCCGACACTGGACCTTAAATTTGGTCCTAGGCATTGGACTTCGATTTTTATTGTATATCTACCTAGAGCCTTCGCCCTCGCAGCACTATCACTCCTCACGCTCTCTCTAAAAAGCGTTAGTCTCTACACTTATTCTATACTTGCTCTGTTCTACATCAGTATACTTAACCTTTAACTCAAATTGCATCATTTGCGGCACCTCCACCTATACTGCGAACCACTTCATTGGCATCGTTTTGGCGACACTGCTGGGTAGATGAGTATTCCAGTACAGTCCGTCTCATGTCCGACAAACCTAACCCACCATGCCAAAGCAATGCAAGACTACCGGAACTACAAGCTAAAGCCTCAACCAAGAAATTCAAGCATCATCCTGAGGCCCATGAAGAGAACAGTGCCGACGGACTCTAGGACGGACTCTAGGCTCTCTCTCTTGATGGACGCAACTTATGTTGTCACCAGCGTCAATATTGCAGTCCAGTGCCTCACTTCCAACATGATCGAGCTCGAAAACTCCCAATCATCTCTCATGACTGTGATCCTGGAGATGCAGAAGTCAATCCAATCCTTAACTTTATAGTTTCTCTTAAGGCCTTAGAGGTCCCCACCCTATGCATGTTGCTCACCTCATGCCATGGCAGCTCTAGGGTAGGTCCCTGCTGCTCAAATCCAGCCCTTAGAAATTGGGCTAGTTCGGGACACTACCCAGGTCCTAATGTCGCTGCCAACGGTGCGTTGGTCCTCCGGGGCGTGTTGCTCACATCAACCACCACTTGCACACCTCAGGCCGACCTTGGCTAGGTGCTGCAACAACAAACCCATGCCACTACCACCCATCGCCTTACCTTTGCGTGAAGTACCTCTGGGACGCATGACTTTATTAGGACGAAATCCAACCCCAACATGGCCAACCAGCACCTGTGGCTGAACTAACCCATTCCGAACCACACTCCAAAGAGCTGCTCCTACCATCAGCCCTTCTCCCCCCTCCCCCGGCACCTGAGGTCATCCCTTCTCTACCAATGGTTTGTAGACTAGTGCTTAAATAGAGTATGATAGGAAGCTTCTCGGAGCTTGTACATGGATGCTATGGAAAGTGTAGAAGCCTCTCGGAGGGCTTCTAATTGAGTGTTCACGAAGAGCGCGGTAAGAAGCCTCACAGAGGGCTTACTGATGAGGGCTCACGATGAGAGAAAATAAGAAGCCTTTCAGAGGGCAATGTTGGTGCTCACTAGCTAAGAGCGTTATAGGAACATGAGGACCTATGTATTACTGCTTAGGGAGAGCATAGCAGGAAGCATCTTGAAGGGCTTTGTGAAGGTAAGTTTTATTACACAAAATTTTTTACTCATGTACTGGCATGTGAATGGTACATTTTATTACACATGGATACTTTCTGAATCAACACATGGTTACACATTGTAAATTGGTTGGGTGTTCTGCAGTTTGCTATAGTCTCATTCTACATGAAAGATGCTCACACACAATAAACAAAATGTATGTTGCAATTTTTTATCATCATGCCTTGTTCAAGTTTACAGGAGACAAGTGTCTGGCATATTATGCAAGTATATATATTACTACAGGATGTTCGGACCATAAGATCCACTCTTCTTTAAGCTTTGAATAGTTTCTTCAAATTGTATGGCCATGCAATAGTCCTATTTCCACTCCAAATGAGCTTCGCAACTTGACGGTTGGCGGCTTCAGTGGGATGACTAGAGTCAAAAACACATACTCACTTGCATTAGCACACAATTTGTACTCTGCAATTCCTCTCTTTCCCCCACAACTATTGATTCCACGGTATGGACCCGAGCCGCAGCGTGCACTTTTCCCTTCCTTTAAACCTTTATGACATTAACAGTACTTCAGACAATAAAGTTAAATAATGTTTTTTTTTCAGACAATAACCTTTATGACATTAACAGTATCGTTGTTTAGTGGTAAAATAATGTTTTTTTTTCAGGCAGCTGCTTTGGCTAATATAAAATTAGAGATGGCAATTCGGAGCGGGAACCCACCCTCATCCCAGAAGGTACTTACCTGGAGAAGCTCTAATTGGATTTGGGACAAATGGGGATCTAATTAGTGGCTAATGGCAATTTGGGAGCATAATTGGAGCCCCACTCGGCCCCATCCCATAAGGTCCTTACTTGAGGAAGCTCTCATTGGATTTAAGGCAAATGAGGATCTAATTAATTGTGGCTATATGAGTTTTTTTTCATCTCTAATTTCACCAAAGTAGACTTTCAAAAATTTAGCCCATATACATTTTTTTTTTCCTTTCTCTCCCTCAGGCGCACACACACAAGCCTGCAATACTGACCGTCGCTGAACTCCGGCATCCACCGCTACCACGAAGCGCTAATCAGAGCAGTCTGCCACGGGCCAACTCTAGAAGCATCAGGCGCTGATGTCTCGCGCCTAGCAATTTCGGCAGCCACTGTCACTACCGAACGGTGACAACGGCTGCTAGCCAACTCCTATACTGCTGCCGCTGCCCATCGCCCATCACTGCCTTTCGACTCCCGAAATGAAAAAATCTTCAAAGAAATCCAACTAATTTAAAACAAAAGGAGTTAGAAACTAACAGGTTGACCCATATTAAATCAGAATATGTAGGATGGGTTTGATCTAAATGAAATGAGGCGGGACGGGGCAATATAGGGATAGGGCGACTTGGGTTGGGATGGGACACCCCAAATTGCCATCCATATAGGATATGCACGTTTTTGCGAAAAGTTATTTTGCTCTAATAATGCCGTCTTAAGAGAAGAGAAAGCAAAGTGTACCGTATTTGGAGGGGTTGTCAATTAAATCTAGTGACACAGTGTAGACATCAAAATAGGAACACCTAAACCCCTTTAATTGCCTCTCTAGCTTATGGAGCATATTATGAAGAGCTTCATTGTGCAGCTTTACTAGGGTTGCCAGCTCTTCCATGCGATCACCACTAGTATTCCTGAAAGCTGGTAAACTACCCACAGCCGCCATGCCAAGAATCCCAAAATTTCTCCCTCCTTGTCTATATACTTCCTGGAGAGCATTAAAAACATTGGTTAAAATACAGAGTCACTATGGCAGTAATAGTCATAACACTGTTGAATGCTCGTTCCTACAGGAAGACAAGATCAACCCTGGATTCTTGCTTTCGAGCCAAATCAGAAAAAGAAAGAGTATAAAATTATAGTCCCACGTCTGCCAACTGCAGTAACTTTGTCGCAAACCGGACCACGAAAGAACAAAAAAAAAAAAATCTATTCGATTTGATTTGCAATCCTCTTAGAATAATGTGTGTGGGAGATCAATGCCCTACCTTGATCACAACTGTCATGTTTCCAATCACCATCTCCACATATTCATTATGAGAGCCGCTGTAGTTCACTAGGCTCCCATAATCATTGCTTCCGATGCTAAATAAGTAGACAGCTTCAGACAGAAATTGCGTAGCTTCCTCATCACCTAGTGTATGCATCAACTGCTTCTCTACATCCTTTAAATAGGTCAGCTGTGTATTGAGGTTGATCACCTATTACAATGGACACAGTCATGCCAGCAAAAAAGATAATGCAAACTCCCAGAGTTTTTTTTCACTGTTTTTGGAATGTTTGTATAAATTAAACAGGGCCCTTAAAGAAGTTGAATAAGTAAGAAGCCCTATGTACTCGTTTTTATAAACGAAGTAACGTGCCAAAAACATCACAAACCAGTCCTGGAGAAGTTTCATCCAATGCACCAGCTCCAGCAGAAGCGAAGTTTGCCCCGTAACCAAACTGATGATTTCCAGGCAGAAGGTATGGTGGAATCAATGGAAGCTTTGCATACTCAGCTGCAACAAATTCACCGAGCCCCAGTGATTGTTTGAAACAAAAATTACCCAATGCTCTCACTTTGTGTTAGTGCCAGACTTCAATGCATTGCACTACATTCATGTTGCCACTAACCATATTTTGTGATCATTAGTTATCGCTATACAGGAAAGTTATAACTTCTTGTTACAACCCAAGCTAAGGCCAAAATTTTTGCATTTTACTTACATTGATATAAAGGTACTAGTCAGTCAGTTATGATACTATTGATAACCTTGACTCAAAATAAAATACAAAAAGGATGAAGCAACCCTAGAGGCTTATACATTGGAAGTGATAGATATAGTTTCCCTCAATGGACTTTTAACTCTCGTAAGTCGCAATTATCAAGCTCACTTCATTAGTGACGTATTTACTTTCATGACTACATATGTCCTCAACACAATATAATTATAAAACCAACGTTTTTAAAGGGGTTGTCTATTGCCAAAGCTGTTAAAGCTCTTGCCAAAATTAAAAGTACAAAAATGGATGAGAAAAATGCACAAATACATTACACGGTTTTGCTCCCTTTTGCCAATTGTGATGTACAACATCTTAAAGCACAGTTATAAATCACCAGAAACGGATATTGCCATGTCTCTTACCAATAAAATCAGGGATGAGCCGACCGTCACAGAATCTTCCAGTTGGGTGCTTGAAGAAAGTCTCTCCATATGGCCAGAAATTTGCTCAGGCAGCAGGGATGGTGTTGATGTAATTATTATTTCCGGCATCAAAGAGCGAATCACCAATTATGAAAAGCGGAACACGTTTACCATCGTGCCCATGTTCGCGGCCCAGGCAGCCGGTAGCTGAGATTGCTAGTACCGCTAACGCAAAGAAGTGAAGATCTAAAGTTGCCATGATATCGTTCGTGCTTGATTCATTCTGTCACCTTACTTCACTTACCACTTATATAGGAACAGCGCCTGGTGGAGGATGAGGGGAGGTTGGAAATGTTCAAAAACTGCTAGAGTTATTAAATCCAAAGATGACTAAATTGCAGCACGCGCTATTGACTTCTTATCCAAGATGTTAGATATATTATGAGTCAAACTTGAACTCTTTTCGAGGAATGTTCTTCACAGCACATCTCAAAGACGCAGAATCACTTGGCTGCATGTAGAGTTACACAGCGTCTCCTATAAAGACCATAGAGGTTTCTCCCTCAATTCAATGAGCAACAAGATAATCAATAATAGGAAAAAGGCTTCGTTTGGAGGGTGGGGGTGACAAAAGAATACCTCACGTATTCAGGTCGTGAGAAGGAACTAAGATGATTGGACAAAGTGGCACCACACAAAAAGACTGTTCCATGCTAATATTTTGTATACGGGATCGGGGTATGGATTGTTTACCTCAAGGAAAGAGTTGTTGTCTTTGTTTGCATTTAGTTTATTTGTTGAAAATTGGAGCTCGTTAATATTTAATGCAATTAGTCTTCGGTAGGAGCTTCTGGGTAGTTTTCAACTTGTATTGGACTATTGGTTTAATGTGTATATGAGCTTGTGGAATAAAAGGACATTTTACCGAAACCAAGAAAATATAATAAAAAATAAAACTATTATAAAAAACTTATGGTTGCACATACGTGCATATGCATCGAAATTTGTATATTATGCAAGCGACAACTAGCATTAACGATGCATCGAAATTTGTATATTATGCAAGCGACAACTAGCATTAACGACGACGTATCGACTCAATGCTGTGATTACAGAATACTTGTAATTGGCAAATGGAATTCTGGTGAGTTGCGTAGCTAAAGAGGTGAATTAATTTGGTCATCTCACATGGCCAATTGGTTTTATTGGAAGAACAAAAATTAATGCGGCTCCTAATTTGTTGTGCAGCTGAGTATGCAAAGCTGCCGTTGATTCCTCCATGTCTTCAGCCCGGCAATCATCAGTTTGTTTTTTGGGACAAACTTTGCTGCTGCTGCAGCTGGGGCTTCACATGAAACATGGCCTGGGAATGATACGTGGTAGTAGGTGACACATTAGAAATCCCGGAAGATAATTGATGTTGTGCTTTTGACAAATATTGAGATAGCTTTTTAAAAGCACAAACTTTGATCACAATCTTTGATTGCGATCTTCTAGTAAGCTTACGTAAATAATATTGTTTAACCTAGACTTACTGTTGGAGAAACTTCAGTTTTTTTACTGTTCCTTTTAGACGCTATTCGACGTTTAACCGAAAAACTCGAGATGTATTTTCCTAAGTGGTTTTGCATCAGTTCCTTCATTACATTCTTGAAATAGCTCAGCTGAGTATTCATGTCAATTATGTGATAGGAAGCTTCCCGGAGCTTGTACATGAATGGTGAGTGTGGCAAAAAGCCTCTGGGAGGGTTTCTAATTGAGTGTTACGGAGAGCGTGATAAGAAAACCTCACAAAAAGCTTCCATGAGGGCTCGCAACGAGAGTAAATAAGAAGCCTTTCAGAAGGCCACGTTGGTGCTCATTAAGAGAGTAATAGGAACATGAGGGGCCATGTATCAGTGTTCATGGAGAGCATAGCAGGAAGCCTCTTGAAGGGCTTTGTGAAGGCTTACTTTTGAAGGTGCATTTGACACAAAAGCTTTTTTGCGTAAAATTTTTCACTCATGTATTGGCATATATGACTGGTACATTGTATTAAACATGGTTACTTGGTGAATCAATACGTAGTTACAGATTGTAAATTATTTATGTGCAGCTTGCTAGTCTTATTCTACATGAAAGATGCTCACACACAATAAACGAAATGAATTTTGCAATCTTTATTATCATGCCTTATTTAAGTTTACAAGATACCAGTGACTGGCATATTATGAATTTATGTTCCTACAGGGTGTTAGGACCATAAGAACAGCTCTTCTTTAAGCTTTGAATAGTTTCTTCAGATTGTATGGCCATGCAATAGTCCTATTTCCACTCCAAATGAGCTTGGCAACTTGATGGTTGGCTGCCTCACTGGGATGATTGGAGTCAAAATACACGTACTCACTTGCATTAGCACACAATTTGTACTCTGCGATTCCTCTTTTTCCCCCACAACTGTTGATTCCGCGATATGGACCCGAGCCGCAACATGCACTTTTCCCTTCCTTTAGACCTTCATAACATTAACCGTATTTCAGGCAATAAAATCAACACAAGTGTAATTGTTTTGAGGTTAACAACTTTGTTTAGAGCGGCTGCTTTGGCTACTATAAATTAGAGATAGCAATTTGGCGGCCTAATTAATTGGAGCCCCCCACGCAGCCCCACCCATAAGGTACTTATTTGGGAAAGCTCTAATTGGATTTGGGGCCACTAATCAATTGTGGCTAATGAAAATTTGGAGGCCAAATTGGAGCCCAACCCAGTCACCTCGTCCCACCCCATATAAGGTTCTTATATGGGGCAGCTCCAGGTGGATTCGGGACAAATGGGGATTTAGTTAATTGCGGCTATTTTAGTCTTTTCCATCCCTAACTTTACCCAAATAGATTTTCAAAAATTTGACCCATATACACTTTCTTTTCCTTTTTTTTTTTTTCCGCTTTCCCTCCCACACAAACACAAACCTACATTCGGCAGCCACCGACCACGGCCGCTGACCACTACTGGTCGATCGCTGATCACAGCAGTATCTCGCTGGCCAACTCTGGAAGCATCAGGCGCTGTCGTCTTGCCGCCGGCCAATACAGGCAGCCACTGTCGCTGCCGAACAGTGACATCGACTGCCAGCCAACTCCAACAGCCATCGCCTCTACCCGTTGCCCATTCGGCAGCCACCTCTGGCCACTCGTGTGCCAACCGGAATAAGAAACATTAAAAACTGCGACTAATTTTAAAAAAAAAAAAAGTGTTAGAAACTAACGGGTTGACCCATACTAAATCAGGATAAATAGGATGGGTTTGATCTAAATGATACAAGGCCGGACGGGGGCAATATAGTGATAGAGCGACTTGGGTTGGGACATGTACAGGACACCCCATATTGCCATCCCTTGAAAATATGCATGTTTTTGCAAAAAGTTATTTTGCTATAATAATATCGTCTAAAGAGAAAAGAAAGCAAGGTACCGTATATGGAGGGGTTGTCGATTAAATCCAGTGACACGGTGTAGAAATCAAAATACGAATACCTAAACCCCTTCAATTGCCTCTCTAGCTTATGGAGCATATTATGAAGAGCTTCATTGTGCAGCTTTACTAGGGTTGCCAGCTCTTCGTTGCAATGGCCATTGGCACTCCTGAAAGCTGGTAAACAACCCACTGCAGCCACGCCAAGAAACCCAAAATTTCTCCCTCCTTGTTCATATATTTCCTGGAAAGCATTAAAAACATTGGTTAAAAGCAGTAATGTTGATCGGTTATAGATATAGTGTTATACTCGCGTGTCTGTCAACTGCACTAACTTTGTTCGGACTCGGAAAGAACAGAAGAAGTTCTTCGTTTCAATTTGATTTGCAATCCTCTTAGAATAACTAATGATTTTGTTGTGAGCTAGCTAGACTAAGTGTGTGATTGAGATCAATGCCCTACCTTGATCACAACCGTCATGTTTCCAATCACCATCTCCACAAATTTATCGTGAGAGCCGCTGTAGTTCGCCAGGCTCCCATAATCATTGCCTCCGATGCTAAAAAAGTAGACAGCTTTAGATAGAAGCCGCGTAGCTTCCTCGTCACCTAGTTTATGCATCAACTGCTTCTCTACATCTTTGAAATAGGCCATCTGTGTATTGAGGTTGATCACCTATTACAATGAAGACAATTATGCCATCGAAGAAGATATATCCTTGCAAAACTCAGAATAGTTTTTCGGCATGTTTCATTGTTTCTGAAGTGTTAATATAAATTAAACGGGGCCCTTAAGAAGTTGAATAAATAAGAAACCCTATAAACTCGTTTTTATGAACGAAGTAACGTGTTAAAACATCACATACTAGTCCTGGCAAAGTTTCATCCAGTACACCAGCTCCAGCAGAAGCGAAATTTGCCCCATAACCAAACTGATGATTTCCAGGCTGAAGGTATGGTGGAACCAATGGCAGCTTCGCATACTCAGCTGCAACAAATTCACTAAGCATCAATGAGTGATTGTTTAAAACAAAAATTACCCAGTGCCCCCACTTAGTGTTAGTGCCAGACTTCAATGTATTCCACTGGATTACTGATGCCACTAGCCATATTTGTGATCGTTAGTTATCACTACAAGAAAATAGTAACTTCTTGTTACAACCCGAGCTACGGCTAAAACTTTTGCATTTTCACTTACATGGATGTAAAGGTACTAGTCGATCTGTTGTAATACTATCCATATCCTTGATTCAAAATAAAATACAAAACGAGTGAAGCAACCCAAGAGGCTTATAGGTTGGCAATG